>JAXGGA010000365.1:0-244964 GCA_038373865.1 Uloborus plumipes | reverse complement strand
AAATCCTACAATTCGTGCTGTGTAAATTGATATAATTCATGCACTTTTACAATTATTATGATGGATTGAAAATATCTAAAAAAAAGTGTTGAAAGGGTATAAAACGGAGGTAAAATAACACAGGAACTTTGTTTATTTGTAAATGTAACTAATATGATGGTACGACACATAAATTAGCGCAATTGCAATGAGAAAATCAATGTTGGCACAGTACAAATTGCAAAATCTTTTGCATGCATTTGTTTTGGGATTTTATTCATTTTACTCAGCAACGGGTAAGTATAAGAGTTTTTTTTTAATGTTAGGGCCATGCTCCACATCAGCGTAAAACGCGACCGAAACTGAAGGCAGAAACCGAAAATCCGGGTACTTTCCATAGGAACACCATTGAATCCATTTTACGCTTCTGCCTATTTTTTCTGCTTTACGTCGATGTGGAGCATGGCCCTAAGTTCTGTTATTTGACGTTGTTTTGCTCATTTATTTTCTCCGCGTAAAGGTAATCGTTTTACTTAGCTGAAGTGTTCTAATGAAATTATACTGAATTTGTATGGAAGTCAAAATACTCTACAAAAAATGGAATTATTTTTTCTAAGTAATCACTTTCATGCTTTCACTGCCAAAATGTAACGAAGTCGTTTCAGATAATGTAATGTGCAGTTGATGTTATGTGATTGTGTTGGCCTGAACTTTCGCTATTGCTTTACACTTCCAAAATTTATTTATTTTCCAGTGAAACCATCATTGCGCTTTGTTAATAATAAATAAAGCACATGAATTTTAGGGGAATGTGAGGCAAAGTGAAGTAGCTAGGCAAAGTGAAATGGTAAAATATTTTCGCAGTTTGCAGCGCCACCTATATAGCAATATTTTGACTGAGTTCCTATACACACAGTTGATTCCTGTCAAAAAATAAATAGCTCCAAAGATCAACTAAAAATTTTTTACAAGTCATTTTCAAAATTTTATACTTTTATTGTAATATTCGTAGTTTTTCAAAAATATTTCTTGTTATTATAAAATGAGAAAATTTTTGTAATTATCATTTACACTATTAATCGAGATCTACTCATGTCCAGTACCATCCTTATTTAGTTTATATTAGGTACGCTTTGATTTTAAATGATCCATGTAATTTGTCAAGTGCACGCGGGGCAAAGTGAAATAGTGTATTTCGTTTGTTTTTATGCATACATGTACTAAATCATGTACATTTTCTTCATTCATTAATTTATTCACATTCTTTTACTTATTAATTCACTTATTTATTCTTTCATTCACTTATTTCTTTTCCCATTTCTTAATTCATTCATTTATTTGTTTGTTCATTTATTCTTTTATGTTTTCATTAATAATTACTTTTTCGTTTATTTACTCATTCATTTGATGAATATTAATATAACTTGTCAAATAGAAAATGTTTCATTACAAAAATATTGTATTTTTCACTTTGCCCCATGGTTTTATGAGGGGAAAAATTTCCACCTTTTTTTGAAGATGCAAAATAACTGCAAAAAAGAAAAATAATATTTCATTGATAGTTGCATACAAAATAAACTATTCCTTCTTTATGTACACTGATTTTCAGAACAAATTTTCGATTTGTTCATTTTGAAACAGGTATTTTATCTTAACTATTTCACATTGCCCTACATTCCCCTAAATCGATTCGTGCTCAACCGATTGATCCCCCGGGGTCTAAATATACAAATGGCATACTATATATAAGTATACTCATATAAATCAGTTCTTTGGGGAAATATTTGTGTAAAGTTTATATTTTGTTTTCAATTTTAAGTCTCGACTCTTACATACGATTCTTACTCGACTCTTTTATACGAGTCATAGACAAACGGGCAGGCGCACACACACTCTAAGTAAGTAAAAATCGTAAAACGTGTATAAAATCCTCCATTACAAATGTATCAAACTTATTTCTCAAAAAAATTTTTGGGCATCATCGGAACATAAAATTACACATTTTTGACTCTGGAGTATCCTTTTAATCAGTTTTTGTTCTTCGCATGTTTTCGCATTGCATAACAAGTTGTAATTCTCGAGCTACCTTTGTTAGATAAGATAAAATTTACGTATAATATTTTAGAGCAATATCCCGTCGTCCTTAAATAGTTGTAACTATGTTTATGAAATGTGAAATATATAAATATATAATGCTGACAATAACTTCTGTAGTCTTGCTATTCAAACTTGTCTTATGTTGCTCGTTTATGTGCAAGTGATAGAACTTATGAAACAAACTCTCTCAAAGGGTGCAATCTATTGAAGCAATATTTTTATCAATATTTTCAATTTCTAGTTAAACAGCACACATAATTACATCGAACTTAGAAAAGGAAGGTGGACGGATGAATTTTCAATTACTGCATCATATTGATTAGCAATCGCGTAGCTGGAAAAATTGCAATAGTCTGGGGTATTTAAATGTTTCATAATTACTTTTCTTTATGATCCCTTTGCTGTCCCATTCTGAAATTTTTACCACATATGCAACATATTAATCAGTGCAAAGTATATTTTTTTCCAGATTTTTGAAAAATATACTATTGGAAATATTCAAGGTCAAATATTGCTTTTTATGACCTTGAAATATTAATGTCACCTAACCTTGGAAAGTGAGATATCATAGGAAAGCATATTCAAAGAGCTTCAAAATGATACTCAGCAAAACATTACCTATCGCATAAGGGGTGTTAAAATGAAAAGGTACCTAACGTCATAAAACTGTAACCGCGAACAAATTTCTTATGCTGCTATGGAAGAACAGTGAGATATCTAGAGATCCGATTTGAGTATCTAGTGTAGATCAGATCAGAGCATGCGCTGGAGAGATCAGAGGCTCTTACAACGAGCGCCGTCCAGTTGACGCGAAAGTGCCTGTGAGGACAGGATGGCATTCAGATTGAAATATTTGACGACAGAGGAGCAACGATGCTTTATCTGATTTTTGATAGATAAAGGTGTTAAACCTGCCGATATTCATCGCCGCATAGCGACTGTGTACGGGAAAACTCTGTATCACACAAATCAGTGAAAAAATGGAGTTCCCGCTTTCTACACAAATACGGCACAGGCCATGTTCAAGTAGGAGCAGCTTGACCATCTGCCCTACAACCCGGACATGTCACCCTGCGGTTTCTGTGTGTTTTGTCTTCTGGAAAAGCATCTGATATGGAAACACTTCATTTCTCGTTACGGATACAGAATTTCTTGGAAAATAGAATCATTCGGTTCGTTAATCAGTGGAATCTTTATGCTCATGCCTATGGTGAATACTTTTAATAAAGTCTTCATTTAGACCCACAGTGTCATTTAGTACCTTTTCATTTGAACAACCCTAATACAAACTGAGAAAATTGAGTCTTTGTAAGTACCAAAACTTCACTTTATGCCCCTTTCTCATAATTTTGAAAGACAGCGCAAAATAAACTAATGGTAAAATGTTTTTTAAAACATTACTTTTTTCTGTAAAGATATGAGGTTAAGTTGCGAATTTTATTCGAATAACTTGACATAACTTAGGAAAAGTTTTTTTATCGTTGACTTGACGTGGAATGACTTATTCATTAAAATACATCTCGAATTTCGAAGTAATATAAATACAAGGGCGAATTCAGAAATGCTCCAAGGAAGGGGCGATTTTTTTTTTCTACTTGCCCCACTTTTTTGTACCACAAAAACTGGTGGTTAACACACGTTTATTACAAATGTATCAATCTTCAATTTCGAAAAAAATCCAGATCAGAGCCCCGAGTCCCAACCACGCATAGTATCACCGAAGATCATCTAAAATTGCCTTTTTAGAACTTCAAGGTAAAAAAACTGTTGGAGAAGAGTCCCCCAAGGCAGGGGCGATCGCCCCTATCGCCCCTCCCTTGTATCCGCCCCTGTATAAATAGGATTTTCACATTCATATTAGGAAGTAAGAAGTAATATATGTATTTTTTTTTTTGTTAAACCTCCACTTCCGGTTCGTTTTTTACAGGGGGGTGGGCGGGGTCAAGAGAGGGCAATTGTTCTCCTATCTTTGAGAAATTGATGTATTTATACACATGCTGTCTTGAGTTTTGATATTTTTATACAGTATACATTGAGTTTGAGTACGTAATCTTTGCACTCCCTCTCCTCGACTTCTAGAAAAACGTGAAATCACGGGTATGGCGTGTGTTTGTATTAGATGCTAAAAATATCGATTAGAAACGAAATAAAATACGTTTTTATTCAGTTGACCTATATTATAAGTGGAATGGAATATTTAAACAAATTTTACCTTAACTTCCGAAGTTCCTATGTTTGTAATTTCACTCACACCCAAAAATCTGATGATTATTCAATAATTTAGGATCTGGCACAAATAGGCTCTAAGAGGATGGAGCGTTGATCGGCGCAGTTGAATCGTTTTTAGAGCTTTACGGTTATACCTTTAAGACTTACCTTAAGGGACATAAGTATTATTTTTCTAGAACTCTCAGTTTCGAATGTTATCCGCGTCCTTTAGTCATCTTTTGTAAAAGTTCAAACTTCCCGTGTCCTTCTAGTGGATAAGGGAGGCTGATTAAAGAAAAGTTTCTGAAAATGTTTAAGTGGGCAACGTCTTTCAGAAAATACTTTGGTAAGCCACTACATATGCAGGCAAAGGAGAAAAGAAGCGTGAGGGCTGATGAGGGTTAAATATACATGCAAGGTATTCATGGCAATGTGACTCAAAAAGCATTGGAGGGACATTAATAAAGAGAAAATAAGTAATTAACGGATTTTTTCTCATTGCAAAAATTTATTGCGCTATTTTTTCTGAATAGTGCGCCCTCGAACTTCGTGCGTTTCGCAGCCCCATGGTGGTTGCCATTTACGTCGTCAATGTTTACCACATAATCAGTGGAATTTCGCAGTAGGTTCCGGCAGGTAAATCGTGCCTGTTGAAAAGAAAAGAAAAAAAAAGAATGCATCTGGGGATGTCCAAGTGTCAAAAGTTGCTCTGAGGGTTTGATGGATCACTCTTAGTGTCCTATCATTTCTCGAAATTCAAGGAATTTTTTTGGTCAATTCATTGAGCTCCAAATGACCATCTCACTCCATTGTACCTGAAGCACAAGGAAAAACCTAGTGGTAAATTAGTACCTAAACCGTAGTCATGTGACCTTTGAACTTTTTGCTCTTCATGGAGGCGATGCTATATATTGCTTTTTAATTCCAGGATTTTTTTTTTTTTTTAGAAATTTGACCTTCGAGAGAACTGGGGGAAAAGCAGTAATCAGCATGTGTTTTTTCCCTCTCTTTATACTTTTAGTTGCGTCCCGCTTGGTATCAGTTTGGTTCATATGCAACTCAAAATGTAGTTTTTTATGCAATTACGGACAAACCGCTTTTTTTTCTTTTCGCCGCTAAAAGTAACCTTAATGCTCATCAGTTGCTTAGGTGTTGATGCAGGGGAAAAAAGTGTGTGTGTGTATGGTCTAAGGTATGCGGAGAGAGGGGGGGGGAGGCAGCAGGCGTTTGGGTGCTCGAAGGCGGCAGTGCTGAAGCTGATTACTTCCTTCATTTTTTTTTTTTCAACTCTTCTCTTTCAAAAAATTGTTTAAACCGTTAAACTCTCAAGGTCAAGGTTCAAAAAACCAATGTAAATCGTGTTTTTTTTTTCACCAAAGCCAAATAATGAATTTAATGTTCATTTTTCGTTCAAAGCAATGACACAATCCTTAAAATAATGCCCCTCCCCACCGCCCCCCCCCCAAAAAAAAACAATAGGAAAAAAAACAATACATACTGATCTGAACTGTCGCGCGGATCTTGGAAAATCAGCGAAGAACAGACTATAAACATCTCTAACCAGCTGCAATGATATTATACAACAAAATAAAAGTTCAGAACGTGCGAGTTAAAAGTTTTCTTTCTTGAAAATGAATAAATAAACGCGACCGCCTTCTCTCCTTCAGAACTCGCCATTTTCAGCAACCGCCAAGTTCAAACAAATCTTCCACGTGAAGCAAAAAACACTGCATAACGATGCCCAGTTGCCCAGCGTACGTGAAGACAGGGGGAAAAAAAAAAAAAAAAAAAAAAAACAAGAAAAATCAAAACGACCAGACGGCATTTTCTTGTTTCTCATTTCATTCAAGGTTTAATTAAAAAAAACAATATAAATCCCGTTTTTTTTTTTTCACAAAAGCCAAATAATGAATTTTATGTTCATTTTTCGTTCAAAGCGATGACAAATTCCGTAAAATAATGCCTCCCCCCCAAAAAATGAGAAAAAAATACACATATTTTCCACTTTGAAAAATAGCGAAGAACAGACTATAAAGATCTCTAACCAGCTGCAATAAAATTATACTGCACAATAAAAGTTCAGAATGCGCGAGTTATAAGTTTCCCCTCTTGTAAATGAATAAATAAATGAGACGCCTTCTCTCCTTCAGAACTCGCCATTTTCAACAACCGCTAAGTTCAAACAAATCTTCCACGTGAAGCAAAAAACACTGCATAACGATGCCCAGTTGCCCAGCATGCGTGAAGACGGGGAAAGAAAAAAAAAAAAAAACAAGAAAAATCAAAACGACCAGGCGGCATTTTCTTGGGTCTCATTTCATTCAAGGTTTAATTAAAAAAAACAATATAAATCCCGTTTTTTTTTCACAAAAGCCAAATAATGAATTTTATGTTCATTTTTCGTTCAAAGCGATGACAAAATCCTTAAAATAATGCCTCCCCCCCCCACAAAAAAAATATATTGAGAAAAAAATACACATGATTATCTTTTCCACTTTGAAAAATAGCGAAGAACAGACTATAAAGATCTCTAACCAGCTGCAATAAAATTATACTGCACAATAAAAGTTCAGAATGTGCGAGTTATAAGTTTCCCCTCTTGTAAATGAATAAATAAATGAGACGCCTTCTCTCCTTCAGAACTCGCCATTTTCAACAACCGCTAGTTCAAACAAATCTTCTACGTGAAGCAAAAAACACTGCATAACGATGCCCAGCGTGCGTAAAGACGGGGAAAGGAAAAAAAAAAGACAAGAAAAATCAAAACGACCAGACGGCATTTTCTTGTTTCTCATTTCAGGTTTTGTGCAGTTTATCAGAAAGGGGTGTATCGAGTGTTAGCATGAGAGTGCAACGCGCTCTTTGGTGACTTAGAAAGTGGGTCGAACGCTTCGCTTTCGACGAGGAATGCTCGAATGTAGGTGGATTTCCAGTTTCAATCACGCTGAGTGATTAGATTCAACTGATTGCGTGAGAATTCAGAAAGGTCGGATTACGAGCGCTAAAAGGATGCTGACGCTTCGAATGATATAAACAAGTGTTTGTCTGACGGAGAAAACGACATAAATTAGTCGCAATTTTTGTCATTGATGCTTAGGGATCGTCTACAAATGACGCGGCGATTTGATAGGGGAGGGGGGTTCGTGAAGTTGTAATAGCTCACGCGCGTCATGAAAATTTTCAAGTTCGCGCCCACGAGACCTTCTTTCTATCTGTGTTTCATTTTTTGTTTTACTTATTTTTTTTTTTTCAGAAAGTATTGTCTCGTTTTATGAAGTGATGCTCTGAGTTAGAATACGGGACTTGGTCGTCTCGTATCAAGGTTCCCTGAGACGCGGCGCGGGACAGCTTTTCAAAATACGAGACAGTCCCTTAAAATCAGGGACGTTTGGCAACCCCAGTGATCTCTTGCTTTTGCGCGACTACAGCGCATCGTTGCAAAACGCACATAACGGAGAAATACTTTGAAGTGAAAAATCGCAGAAGAGAGCTTAAAACTTATTCTGCATAACAATTGATAATTAATACTGTGTCTGTTGCTATAGCAGGGTTGTGGTTAACCCCCACCAGAACCCTTGGTTTTAAGCCATATTGTCAATCTTTAGTATATTAGTTTATATTCATGTAAGGTTGTGACCACCCCTCTAGAAGAGAAATTAGCGCTAGTGATACTATGTAGCTAGTGATACTTAGAGTCCCTATATAGGGACTCTAGTGATACTATGTGGACTAGTATCTGCAGTCGAACTCAAACTAAGATACTACTCTTAAAAGCTTTGGGCGTCCGTGTATTTGATTCAGATGATACTTTTTCAGAATTTTTTTAAAAATATTTCCGGCTCTGAAATGAACATAAAACTTTGTATTTAGATAAAATATGCAACAAAGAACCTCATGACGACAATAACTCACAATTGTTAAAAAGTGCAGATGCGACTTTTATGCTTAGCACGGCAGTATTGATATTAGTGAGAACTTTCCGTTCTTGTCCCTAGAATGTTCAGGTTGTATCCGACATTAGTTCCTAAAAAAATCTGGTTTCGTCACAGTGGAGGATATTTTTCGTTCTTTATTCTGTAATTAAAGTAGCCAAAAAAAAAAATCTTCTTTCCATAGTTCAACAGTACCTTCATCGACATTAGCACTTTTAACTTGAAAATACATTAATTACCGAATATATTTTTTTTTCTTTTCGCCATCAATCAAAATGAAGCAGAAAAGTTTTTCATTTCAAAACAATGGGACTATTATTTGACCGCCAACAGGAATGTCCTGACCTTCTTGAAAATATAGCAACAAAACTTTTCTACTTTTTTTCTCTCTGAATGAAGAATACCTGTTCCAAATTCATGAATACCTGTTACTACCGCCTTCCACCTTCCTGTTTATAAAATGCCTCTCATTGTCGATGCTGGGACATTTAAATAATTCCCTAAAGGCTATTTTTTGAGGTCCAGTGATTTTCTTCGAATTTTTAATGACATTTGTTTTGAACGAAAGGGTCCATTTCGTTCTGTTGTTATTTTAAAATGCAGCTTTAAATGTAAACTAAAACCTTCCAAGTCTGAAAATATTTTTTTCGTTAGCAATCAACGTCGAACTGCGTACTAACCTCCATTATTTTGCTGCTGTGTATCTGTAAATAGTAGCTGAATCAGTGTCTAATCCCCTTATAAGTTAGAAATGTGTTTGGAATAAGAATAATAGAGGAAGGGGGAAGGAATGCATTCCTAAAAGCAGAACAACAAGAGTGATTTTATTGAAATTAGCTTGAGGAATCTAGATTTTGTACTGAAAATATTTTTGCAACGCGCATAAGTTAAGAGATGCATTTTTGTTGCAGCTTATAAACAAATAAACTTCATCATTATTTTTCCATATCCATCCTCAGACCAACGAAAAAAAGGGAATTTTGACATCTTGAATTTAAGTTATGTTTTTCACTATGACGATTTGCGATAGATATATGTGTGCTACTCTGGCACCATGCAAGACTGAGCGCCATCCTGTCCTGCATGGTAGCGAAGGAGCAGGGGCCGGTGGACGTCCCAGGAGGTAGAGCAGATGGACGTGCCCTGTTGTAGATTTCCGAACCCAACCTGAAAAAAGGACGACGCGACGTCTGGGATCCAAACGAAAAACAAATAGCAATTTGTCATTGTTCAAAAAAAAAAAAGGAGTTTTGACATCTTAAACTCAAGTTTTTAACAATGGCGAATTACAACAGGTGTGTGTGCGTTGCTATGTATGCATGTATGTGTGAAGGCGGTAGTGTGTGCTGACTGTTGCAGTCTCCGTCTCGCTGCGCCACCATGTGCTGTATAGGCCTCCTGCAATGTCCGGTGAGCAAGTCCGAGGAGATGGAGCACCGGGACGCGAGACGTTGGCAGAGTGTAAATCTGTAAGAGGGACTTCACGACGTCTGAAGTCCAAAAAGAAGACAAATAGCAATTTGTCATTGCTCAAAGGGGGGGGGGGTGAAGAGGGAGCTAATTTAGTAAGAGATCACTGCTGTTGTTATGAGCGAAACGATTGGGCAGAGCTACAATGAAAATAAGCAGGCAGTAGAAGTTAATAAATGCAATCAATAGAGTCTTAGCCGTTAAGGTCAGATAACTGACAGTATAAGCATTTGAAAAATAGAACAAAATATTTTCAAGAAAGATTTAAAAAAAAAAAAATTGTGAGAAAAATAATGCAGGAAACATTTTTGGATTAAAAAATAAATAAAAATGATAGTTATACAGCACGATTTTGTTTTAATATAAGAATGTATATATACTTTCAGTCTTGTTGGAAAAAAATATATCTTCGTCATATAAAGATGAGAATTTAAAAAAAGAGTATTTCTAAAAGTGTGCTTCCGAAAAGCTCCTTTGAAAACTTTCTAGTGGGCTGCTCTTGTTTTGTTGGCAGTAAAACTCTTCTGCAAGTGATCCTAAAGAATGGCACTTCTCTGTTACATAATGCAACACCTTCTAAGGCTTGTTGCTAAGTTATGCACAGTTTGTTTAATAGGTTTTTTTGGAAATGAAAATAAATATCCTATCAGATAATTAATTCTTTTTGAACCTTTTTTCGTTCCCCTGACGACAGAAACAAATTAAAGACATTTTTTAATCTATCTTATCTCTTTTCTTTGGGGAGAGTGTCTGACGTCGTTTAAAACTTTTTCATTTGCATTTAATGATTTTGTCATTTAATTAAACACCGCTGAAACTTTTTCATCAATTACACCAGTTTAATTGAAATGCTTTAGAATACTTGGCAGTGAGGGAGGACGGGGGGGGGGGGGGCGAAAGAGAGCGAGAGAACAACTTTAGTGTGAAAAAAAAAGTTAGAAATTAAGCACTCGTTTAAAAAATATATCGCTTTCCATTTTACAAGGTTCTTTTTGAGCACAGACTTGAAATTACAGATTTAATGTAAAATTAAAATATATAATAGTTAACTTGAAAAAAATATATGAGTTAATAACTTCATACTTCGAAATCTGCAGCTCAAAGTGCAATAAACTTAATTTTTAAGGTTACATTATTGTTTTAAGTTAAAATTAATGCAAATTATTCTCACCTCTCTGCTATGTTTGGTGACGTTAGGGTAATGAAAAAGTTTTCGACATTTTGACTTTAAAATTAGATCTAAACTATTTTTGGTAATGTTAGGTTAAGGAATATGAGAAATTCTGGAGCTCTCCTTCGTAAAAACACATTTCACAAAGCTATCTTTGGAGACATATAAAAGGGACTTAGTGTCGGATCTAGACGATCTTCTTGGGAGGGGCGAATGGCTAATATGCATTATATGGGGGGGGGGGGGGGATAACTAAAATAAAAAAAAAAGAAAATTAAAGCATGTTTTATTAAAAATAATATTTGTGATTCAAACACAGTGTAATTGAAAGTTCTAAGTGTTTTGAGTACAAAGAATAGAAAGTTAGAACATAAAAAAAAATATAAGGAATTTTTACCAGCATTGTATTCTGAACCGATTATAGAATTCAAGTCCTTTAACTTTTGATTTGTTAGGGGACTCAGAAGCTGTTTTCAATCTTCAATTGGAAAAAACAATATTTTCTCCTCTATTTGAGAATTATTACAAAAACCGAAACTTTAATGACTTAAGGAAGGGGTGCAGATTTTGGCGAATTCTCACATCCGGAAGTTTTCCGTAATCAAAGACCTAAAAAAGCAGTTTTCGTCTCGTGTTGTCATTGGTTTCAAGACCCTTTGTGCGATAAACACGCCTGGGCGCTACACTAGATTCAGCCGCCTTATGAAATTACCGTCCGAATCAGGGACCCCAGTTTGCCCTCTTCCTAGACAGGGGCTCCCCGAACTAAAATTTTAGGGGAAAAGTATAAATTTGTCGAATGAAATTCCTATTTTGCCGAATGATAAAGTACAAGCATGCACACATGTCGTACATACATAGCATTTAATGAGAAAAAACATTGGGGATCTTTAAGAAAAATAATTGAAAAAATTAAAAACGACAAGAATCACAATTTTGCATTTTTATCTTCGAATTGCCGAAAAAGGAATTTTTTGGGAGGTCACAGTGACCTCTCGTGACCTCCCATCGGGGTGCTTCTTTTCCTAGATCTTGAATTAGGAAGGATCTTGGACTTCGCCACTGTTGAGAATATTTAGATTCACGGGCGCCCTCTAACTCGGATGGCCGCGGATGCCCTCAACCCTCCCAGGTTCTTGTTGTTGAGGAGGAAATTTGAAAAATATTGACCACTGAAAAAACTTTTACACACGTAAATGTTGTTTTTTACAAATGTAAATGTTAAATGTTTTTTTACTAATGTATTTTCTTACAATGACTTTATACAAACTGTACTTAAAGCTTTGAATTTGGAAGAAGGAGAGAAAATCAACATTTTATAATAATAAGAAATTTAGGTCAAATTTTAGGAATTAAAAGTTCGGTAACTTGCTCTCATCCATTTGATCCTTCCCTTTATATATTTATTTGATGTAAGTCAGTCTTGTGCGTTTCCTTTATGTTACGCAAATAACTCCAACTGGGTTTGACGGACTGAAGTGTTATCAAAAGCAATCTCACTTGCTTTGTAATCTTCTTTTCTCTCTTAGAGGTCAATCCTATCATATTTCCACCATTGCGCCGTTAATACCTTTTATAAGTCATCCGCCCTAGTTCAAACACGCTAGGTCATCTTTTCTCTCCTCTCATTGTTATTACGAAACTAATTTTTCGGAGAAAACCGGATGTTTCTTTTCCTCTTTCTCATTTAAATAATTGAAATACATCCCTTTTGGGAAGTATTTATTTCTCAGAAAGATGATGACACACGTATTACCAAATCAGTAGATTTGGTTAAGTAATGAAGCACAAATTTCGATTTTTTTTTTTTTTTTGAGCAAGTGGGGTTACAACAGTTCGCGAATACTTTTTACCTATCCAATTTGTTATTCCATGACAAATTTAGTTTTTGCATTGCTATTAACGTAATTTGTTTGTTAACGTAATGAAAAGATAGTTAAGCTGCAAAATAAGGTTTGTGGGTGAAAGGCTGAAATCACTGCCATCTGAAGTCACTGGTTTCGCTTCTCAAGGCGCGCTTTTTTGCGATTGCGTTTTTTGAAAATTCATTAAAAATCAATCTCTGTGTTTTAAAATTCGGCGACGGTAGTTTTTTTCTTTTTCTTTTGCTTTGAAGGTTTCTTTATAATATCTAGTGCTCAAAGTAGAAATATTTTTAGGTTGAAACTCCCCTAACGCGGGGATGCCCAGCTTGGACCATGTACAAGTTGTGATGAAATTTTCTTTTCTTTATTTTGTGTATACGTTTTCTGCAGGATCGGTAGAAAAAATCGAAGGTATTTTTCGTTGCTGTGGGAAAGAGGAAACAATACTTTTTTACACTTCCCTGCTCTATGAAAGTCGCCATTCAGATTGAATGGCACATTGCTGCTTCTGCTCGATGGAAGCTAATATTTGTGCAAGGAACTTAGTTCTTAATTTCCACAGAAACTAACCAAACTTCAACTCCTGCCTTTTTTTCATACATTTCATGTGAATATTTATGTGTAGGAGATGCGTATATATAGAGGAACAGAGGGGGCCTTTTTCCCAATTAAAATCGGAGAAACTTTGGAATAAAGTATACTTATTTGGTCAGCCCAAGTTCAAATACTTTCCAAGCCTTTCGCTCAAAAAAAAAAAAAAAAAAAAAACTACAAGAAAAATTAGAGGTCAAGCCCACTCAAGGGGGTCATTTTCGTAAAGGAGGGGGTGTCAAAGTGCAATTTTTGTGCGAAAATGGGGTAGTTTGGCAATGTTTTCGAAATATTAGTCCCCAAAACTGTAGTTTTACGCTATATTTGGTCGCTAGAGAGGGGGTGATGACCCCCACGACGCCTCCCTCCCTGGATCCACGCCTGGGCCCACGAAGTGAGAAATGTTGACTGATTCCTCATAATTTTTGCTCTCTTCACCAGGAGCGCGGAGCTGAAGAAAGAGGAAAAAGAATAGATTCTGGATCAATGGCGAAAAGAGTGCTCGGTGGAATGTTGTGCTGCCATCTATGAGCTGAAGCTCATAACTGAACAGTGCGTATAAATTACGTAGAAAAGTTTTTTTTTCTTTTGCTGCGCTTTGTTTTATTTGTTTTTACATAATTTTTTTTAAATTTTCAGTTATCAAAGATTTTAAATTATTTAATTAATTAATTTATTTATTTCAAAGCGACTTCTGAGATCCAGCGACTTTCATCCATCTTGAAATAATTTGATTCATAAGTTTAATTTCTCTGATCACAGTATTTTTGTAATTTGTCTTAAAATGAATTCAACTTTACTTATTTAAAAAAAATATTCATTTTATAGAATTGAAAAAAATACATTAAAAATGGTTGACTTCATATTACTTTTAAAATGTATTTTATTTTATTTTTAAAAGCCATGGACTGAAAGGGCATCTGCTTGCAGCCCTCATATACATAAACTTGAGATTAATATTTTTAGTGATATATTTTGTAGTTTTTTAAAAACATATTTTGGGGTTTGACTTGTTCAATTACTTTTAGTTTTAAAAACCTACAAAACAATTTACAAGGGGTTCGAGAATACTCCTTTTGCACTCCTCTACTGGCTGTTGTGGACATTAACATGAGCTAACAATTTTTGCAATGTATTTTAAAAGTATTTTCCGGTTTTTCCCTTTACAATTATTTTAAATTTATTTTTAAATGCGAGGTGGTGGGGAAAGTATTGCACTCACCCCCTCTGGCTCCTATGACTGTACCCCAAGAGTCTTTGATAAGATTACAGCTAGAAGATGGATACTCGAGGTCTCTTCCATGGAAAAGTCTGGAATAAAGCTTGGGGTTTAAGCGCAAGCATGGGCATAGCCAGGACTCGCGTTAGGGAGGGGTTCACAATCAGGGCACAATCAATGGGAGGTTAATCTGACTCCGGAAAATTTTCGGAGGTGATTCCAGCCTATTCACCCCAATTTTTGGAGGACACTGCGACCTCCCAAAAATTCCAAGTTCTCCCAAGCAAAAGAAAAGTGCCGCTCTTGTAATTTGACTCCGTATAAAAATTGTTTTTAAAGTTATATTTCACTTTTTCTTTATGCTTTATGCTTGTATTCCATTTAAAGTGCAACGTAAATGGTATACAGTAGAGTCTCGAAAATCCGAGGTAATTGGGGCTCATGCCACCTCGGATTACTGAAAACTCGGATTATCCGGAAAAAATTCTTAACAGCAGAAACGTAACTTTTCGATCATTATTAGTGAGATAAACTTAATTTCAAGTCGTTTTACATATCAAGTTATTATTTCCAAAGCATATCTTAATATATCTCTAGTAGATAAAGAATATTTCGTGACACTTGATGAATGTCTTTGACACCAACCTCTCAATACATTTTTTACTACTTTATTGTCAGTACAAAAGAAAATTTTCCAATAGCAAAAGGTTCTTATTTTCAGATTTTAATGCAAATTATCTTTTTAGCTATTGAAGATAGACCTTAAAATGTCAATAAAAGAGCCTTGGATTAAGCGGAACCTCGGACTTTTGAGACTCGGATTTTCGAGACTCTACTGTATTTGAAAACAGGTTCGTTTAGGAAGTTTTCCAGGAGGAGGGGAGGAGGGAACTAGGCAGGAGCAGGAGGGAACCCAGGAGGGAGGGGGGTCTAACTGTACGTATTCAAAGCATATTTCACTGAAAAACCTACAGAAACTTACTCCCGAATGTATAGAAATTCATTGATTCTTCAAAACTAGGGGGGGGGGGGGTGTCAATTTCTTCCTCCTGGCATGTCGAGTCTGTTTGAAACGTATAAAAATAACCAGAAAATTATTTGGAAAAAAGTTTTAAAAAAATCTTTTTCTTCTTTTTTTTTGCCAAGTGTCTTACAAAATGCCGAAGTTAACTAACTTACGCCAAACTTAGCCACCGTGCTCGGCGCCTCTTACTGCGGTAAAGTTGTACTTTGAATGAAAAATAAGTTTCCTCATTTAATGACTAATCTTGTTTCTTGACATTTATCCGCCATGTTTGATATTTTATTCTTCGTATACTCAGATTAAAAAATGTGAGGTCGGTAAATTAGCTTCGAAAAGAATGAATGAAAAAGTTGGTTTTAGTTTCTGAATTTGGGTTAGGAAAAGGGACTGGTGTAAGATAACGAATTAAGCGTATGCTCTGATCAATTCTCAATGTACCGAATGAAGTTCCAAATTTTGCCGATTAATAATATACGAACTTGCACGCATTTACCAACATGTTTTGAGATAAAGTACCAAAAGAAAAAATTGGTGAACAAGTAATTTTTTTGCAGTTCACAGTGACCTGCCATCAGGGTACCCAGCGTTGTGTTTTTGCTTTTAATTTTAAACACAGAGGAAATTAATTTATTTCGTAAGAAATATTAAATCCCTGCCCCTCTATATCCATAAGCTCATGTTTTTGCATTGAAAAACCCTTCCTTGTAACGTCCAAACACGTGTATGCATTATTTCTGCGCATTTGTGCTTTTCAGCGCTGAGTTTTTACTTTTATTTTTAAACACAAAGGTATTTGTTTATTTATAAAAAAGAATATAAATGCAATAATTTTTACACATGAGGGACTGGTTTTAAAAGTATTAAAGACTTAACTCTTTTATTTTACAGCAAACTTTTTTTAAATGTTGTCTCTTTTCAAACGTGATAAAAATATCGGTGTTGTAGCTAAACTTTATCGCCAGAAGTTTATTTGTGAGTCCCTCCCCCGTGCACGATATTTGAAACGCTTTAATTAATAAGAAATAACGTGTAAAGAATACATTTTTTCAGTTATTAATTTTTAGTACTACTCTAATTATTTTAGTTTTGGTTACTTATCGTTTTCAACCATTTTTTTTTTAATTAGAATACTGGAAAACTAAAGATAATCAAAATTAAAATAACAAGAGACGTATTGAAATAATAATTTTAAATAAAAGATAAATGATTAAATAATACTTGAATTTGACATTTTTTGTTAAAGAAACAGAAGCTATACAGCTTCTTTTTTTGATATATTTTTTTGTATTTTCATTTTTTCTGTTTTAAATTCATAATGATTCATTTACTCAAGCAAGCAAGCTGGAAATTGTAATGTACTGAAGTGCTGCCATCTGTCTTCCATCTCTCGAGGTTTAAAATTAGTTATGATTATAAAGAAAGTATTTTTTTAATCCATAGAAAGCTTCATGTACAGAAAGCTAAATATGATCAATCTTAATATTCTCAACCTTTATCAAAAATGTTCGTTCGCAATCATATCTTTGAATTTAACAAATCAAAATTTCTAAAAGTCGAAAAGTAGATAAAATCATGTTTTAAACACAAGTCGTTAATTTAATACTAAATGACTATTAGACTTATATTAGTTGTTTGTCATGACGATAGTCAATTCATTTTATGTTTAAAAAATAGTTTAGGAATAAATGTAGAAAATTTAAGTTTGTTATCAGTTGAAATAAATTTCACTCTAAAGACTTGTTCGCTCTGACATTATTGAGGAAAAGAAACATTTTTATTAAAAGAATTTCTTTTTCTAATATGCTTAGTAGTACTATGTTGCAACACTGAGGTCTAGAGTTTACTTTTTCCTTTAAAATAACTTTAATTGTTAGGTAGTTCAACTTGTTTGGAGTTTATGACATTCTTGTTACAAAATGTTAATGCTCTTAGATTGACCCAGGTTGAAAATGAGCAAATCCATGTTTTTTTTTTTTTAAACTTTCGCAGGGCATAAAAACCTTGAAAACAACAGAACACAAAGTGAAACAACAGAAACAAAAAAAGGGAGGGGGGCAGCAAAAGCAACCTTCTTTAAATGATGCCGTGGCTAACATTTATCAATCGCGCACAGGGGCGGTTTCAAAAATATTCTTGAAAAGGTTGCTTAATGCTCATAAGAGTAACACGTGTTTCTAAACTGCAAAGTTTTTCACTCGAAATTTATTTTTTTTCTTTTGGTTTTTTGAAACAATTAAAACTAAATTAATCTAAAGTACCAAGGGCGTAGCCAGGACTCACGTTAGGGGGGTGCAAGCAGTGTCACCCCAATAGGAGGTCACTGTGACCTCCCAAAAAATTTTTATCCGATACAAATTGGCTGATGAAATTTGAAAACAGTGAGACAGTATTGCAAGGCTAAACTTCTTTATTTTTATTTCTTTTTTTTTCTTTAATTAATTTATTTATTTTCGAGATGCCTCACGTCTCTTTTGGTAGACATAGATAAGTATGCATTCTTGTATTTTATTTATTTATTTTTTAATCATTCAGTAAAGTTCTGAGTTTCATTCGGTAAATTAAAAATTTTCTCCTCAAAAACAGGCAAGCTTACTATCATTTTCTGAAAAGTAATCAATACTAGATATAATGACGCAGTTTATATAAAGTTCTCAAAAATTAGCATAAAAGTCAAATTTTTCAATAAAAACAGAAAGAAAAAAGTAAGAAAGAAAGAGAAAAAAGTGCTTGAAATTCTATTTGCACAAAAAAAGGAAGAAATTATGAACTCAAAGAAACTATACTTTATTCAGTCATGCACACCTTAAACCAATGGATGGTATAAAATATTTCTAAAAGAACAAACAATGGGAGGTCACAGTGACCTTCCATTGGCTCTGATCTAGGGGGGTGCATCTGCACACCCCTGCACCCCCCTAGCTACGCCCTTGTAAAGTACTAAAAAATTATATTGAGTTTCTTCGCATGAGGAGAGTCAAAGTGAAACTAGAGGAGTCGGACGTTACACTAAAACGCAGTGAAACAAGTTAGTGTTAATCTTTTGGACAGAGCCGTATCTAAATCGTGGGTATTCAAGGTTCAAACCCCCTCCGAAAATTTTCAAAACTATTACAAAAATGCTTTTCACGTTTTCTCACTGAACAAATTATTGTCGCTATTTTATTCTAAATGTCTTAAGTTGATATAATGCCGAGTTCTAGTAATCGTTGCTTTTCTTAGACAAACAGCAGCTGAATTCACAGTAAACTGCGCCTTGTTTCCCTAAAAGCACAAATTTAAGGGTTTTTTAAAAATCTAGTTAATTATGCAAAATTAAAAGAAAATAGTTTTAGCTAACTTTCTTCCTTTCCCCGAATTCTCATTGTGTTGCTTTCATTAAAAAAGGCAAATTAATTTCCAATTATTCCGCAAGAATTGCATACTGTGAAATATCTATAAAGCTAATATTCGTCAATAGATGGCGTTGCAGCACTGCGCTGAAATAATAATTTCCAAAAATTTAAAAATCAATTATTAAATACAACAAATTTAATGAATTAATTGCATCTAATGCTTCTCCTGAATCATATTCCCATTTTCAGACTCTCAGCCCTCATATGCAATTAAACGTTTAGTTTTATTTGTTAGACCGCTGACTATTTTCACAGCTCCATGCTAATTGAACTTTATGACGTCAGTGAAGACGTAGCTAAAGAGCGGCAACACTTTCCTTAATCAATTGATTTTATATTTTAATTTTAACTATATACATACTCGAAATAAAATTGCAGACGTTTTTGGCTCAAGAAATTCGTGATTCTAGTCTTGTCATGATCCACGGCAAACACTGCGCATAGCTGTTAAAGTTAACATTATTTATAGTAGCATATTAGCTGCCAATTTTTAAATAATTGAGATTTGCCTTGCTGTTTTTAACAGTTTGAGTTGTGGGACTCCGAGCATATGCACCGGTAAGGGGATGCAAGGGTGTGCGGTAGCACACCCCTTGCCTTATGTAAAACAAAAAGAAAAAAAAATGCAAAAAAAGTTGTTTGCTAATTCTTTTTAATAATAATAAAAAAATTTTGCTATTTTTTTATTATTTTTTTTCTGCTTTTGTTTTGTATTTCTTTTTTTTTCTGATTTAGTAGGAAAATAATTTCAGTTCCGGTGCTCCCCACCCCCTACGTATGATTCTGCCTGAGCCCATGACACCGAGTTGGTGCAGAGCCCGCTCTAAAAAATGAAAGTTGTTTTTACAGTATAATAAAGCTAATTTTACAGAATTATTTAAATAAACTGTAAAAATTCCTAATTTTACAGTAATAAATTGTAAAATTGCTAACTTTGCAGTACTAAACTGTAAAATTGCTAATTTACAGTTTATTACCGTGCATTTCACAGTTTTAAACTGGTACCTCTGCTGCCAGTATTATACTGTTGTTTTTACAGTATAATACAGCTAAATTTTACTGCAATAAAGTGTAAAATTTCTAACTTTACAGTAAGGAACTGTAGCAGTTTATTACTGCGCAGTGTGCATTTTAGTTTTAAATTGGAGCCTCAGCTGCAAGTTTCATACCGTAAAAACAGCAGTTCATTTTTTGCAGTGCGGAATTCTTTTAGCAGTCTGCGAGACAAAAACCGTAAAGCGAAATGGATCGACATTAGATTTATCGTAAAAGCTATATGAGTAAATAAAAATGCTTAAAAGTAGGATGCTAAACTTAAAAAACGTATGTACACTAGGGTGGTCACAAGTAACATGGGAAAAAAAAATTTCTACTAATCTTTTGCGGCACCCCCCCTAAAATGTGCCAATGGGCTAGAAAATGAGATTTTCAAAGTTTTAGCTTAATCGGATAATATTAACACGTGCCGCAAAGAGGGTAAATTTAAGAAAAACAGCGATTTTTAGCCAAAAATTGTAGTTTTTTCTTTGTAAAACCAAAACTACTGATCCTAGAAGCTTTATTTTGGTCTCATTTTGTAGGAAATTTTATTTTATTTAAGTCTAATCTTATTTAAAGTTTTGAAAAAAATGATTAAATATTTTTCAGAATTTTCACAAGTCAGGCTGCAACGCAAATCCTCGAAATTGCAAGTAACATGGGGAAATTTTTTTTAAAACTAATCTTTTGAGGCACCCCCCTAAAATGTGCCAATAGACTAGAAAATGAGATTTGAAAAGTTTTAGCTTAATCGGATAATATTAACACGTGCCTCAAAAGTTACGAAAAACAGCGATTTTTAGCCAAAAATCGTAGTTTTTCCTCTGTAAAACCAAAACTATTCATCTTAGAAGCTTTATTTTGATCTCATTTTGTAGGAAATTTATTTTCATTAAGTCTAATTTCATTTAAAGTCTCGAAAACAATGATTGAATATTTTTCAGAACTTTTCAAGTCAGGCTGCAGTGTAAATCCTCCCTTAGTAATTTGTTAAATTTAACATTGTTGAATATGTACAAAGGGATGGCGTATTTTTTGAAAAAAAAAAAAAAGTGTAAATTCTCGAAATTGCTTAGAAAAAATAAATCATTAAAATGTAAATTAATAAGTTTCTTTAGTAAATTTGATGAAATCTACGGATAACGTTAACTTTTCAGAGAAAAAACAGCAATATTATTACGAATTTTTATAAATTTATGTCTTTGAAACCTATAGAGAAAATAAATAACTGCGAGTAAAGCTTATGAAATGAGCAGTACAAGCCATAAATGAAGGGCTTGGAGGATGAAGGGGCTGTTACATTTTAAAAAATGAACACGCTCTACAATGGTAAGCAATGGATACAGGTGAGCAAATAAAACTTGATAAATCAAACAGTAGATATCAATAGACCAATTTCATTTGCACACTAATGACAACACCAGAAAACAAAACAGCTGCAATTACTACAACAATAAAACTTTGAACTTTAATCACTCGCAATTTATGTTTTGTCACTTAACCCTTTTATCTCTTAACCCCTCCAAATACAAAACGCTGCTTTCCTCCTTAGCAGTCAGAGCTGAATATTAGCTTAAAAATCTCTGCCTTGTTAGGGCTTTCGACCACCTGGGGAAGGGAGAAAACTATGATTCCCCATTATAGAAAGGTGCAATTGCCATCTCTATTGTGGGAGGGCCGAGAAATCATTAAGACACCCCACAACACTTTATAAATATAGTATTTGTAGTTGTTCGCTTTGCAAGTCTTCAAGCAACTAGTTTAGGACAAAATCCTTGAGATTTAATGGAGAATGGTTCCACCTTCGGTTTCCAGAGATCAACAATAAGCTTGAATTTAAGACAGAAAGACAATTTTTAATAGCCGCATGTCTCATCAAATCACAGGTTCCAAGGTACCTTTTTATCTTAGAACGGATAGTAGCAGCTACAGAAGAGACATTAAATCATGACCGTCAAATTTAATTTTCAGTAGAAACGTCATACCCTTTTGTAGACAGCAATTTCGTCAACAAAGATTTAATCTTATCAAAAATCCATTTAGGAATTTAGACTTAGAAGGAGCTGTTGTGTATTGGGATAAGAAATCTCATCCAGTTTTATTTAACAAAGACAATTTAGAGGCTAGCAATTTTGATAACTAGTGGTGTTGAAGAGCAGATGATAGGTGTTTCCATGCTTAAAAACTACACGGGCGTGTACAAGTAAGTTCTGTATATTCAGTAGTTGAGTATTGAGGCTCAGTTGAAAAAAATTATGGAATGTATTTTGATACCACTGCTGAAAATAGTGACAGCTTTCAGAAAACCTGCGTTGTTACAGAAATATTTTCAGTATTCAGCATGTTTCCACCGCATCTTAGAAGTTGTTTTAAAAGCAGTTTTTAGTTGCAAAATGGAAATACATCTGCTGGTCCTCAAGCAAATATTTTTCAAAAATTGCCAGCTGAATGATCTGTGTTAGACAAAAAGCAATTCAAAGCAGGTACAGAAGATGAGAATATTAGAAATAAGCAATTTAGGCGAAAATTGAAACTTTCTTGTTGTGAAATTAAAAAGCTGCAGCCTAGGGACGATTACAATATATACCCCTATAAATCGTGTAAAAACCAATTTTATACTAAAGCTAAAAATACAGTAAATAGTTTCCATGTTCCATGACACAGCTGAAAGAGGTGTAAAATTAATTCCAGGCTTCAGTTCCTCTTTGACGAAAAACAAAGAGCAACGGTAGCTTTTATTACAAGTTAATGCTGTATGCTAAATGCAAGCACAGTTTCCTCATTTATCAAAAGGTATCCCGTCCAAGCCATCAGCAACTTAATTTGTACTTAAAGTGTAGTAAAATGATGTTATATAATTTAACAGTATAAGTATAAAAGTGCATTAAAGCTTTTATTGTAATTTTAACTCTTTGCTTTCCGTCTTAACCCCTTAATTCCTCTATTTTAGCACAGAAATTTGTTTCCTTTATTTCTAAAGTACCGCGAAAATACCCCTTTTTTAATTGACAAAGTAAATCCAACAATAAGCAAATAAATGCAATTGAATATTGTAATGCTTTTAGGTTTTTGCATGAAAATTTCTTATATTTGATATACTCTACGATTTAACCTGAAAAATGCCAAATAAATACTTTAGACATGATAGCAAAAATGAATGGGATAGCACTTAACGAGAATGAAATTTCCTACAAAATAAGGCCAAAATAAAGTTTCTAAGATGAATAGTTTTGGTTTTACAGAGGAAAAACTACGATTTTTGGCTAAAAATCGCTGTTTTTCGTAACTTTACCCATTTTGAGGCACGTGTTAATATTATCCGATTAAGCTAAAACTTTTCAAATCTCATTTTCTAGTCTATTGGCACATTTTAGGGGGTGCCTCAAAAGATTAGTTGAAAAAAAAAAAATTCCCCATGTTACTTGCAATTTCGAGGATTTGCGTTGCAGCCTGACTTGTGAAAATTCTGAAAAATATTTAATCATTTTTTTCGAAACTTTAAATAAGATTAGACTTAAAGAAAATAAAATTTCCTACAAAATGAGACCAAAATAAAGCTTCTAGGATCAGTAGTTTTGGTTTTACAGAGTAAAAACTACAATTTTTGGCTAAAAATCGCTGTTTTTCTTAACTTAACCCTCTTTGCGGCACGTGTTAATATCATCCGATTAAGCTAAAACTTTGGAAATTTCATTTTCTAGCCCATTGGCACATTTTAGTGGGGTGCCTCAAAAGAAATTCGAAAATTGATTTTTTGTGACCACCCTAATGTGCACCCTTGTGCAAATTAATTGAAACAAAGTATTTTTTTCATGCCTTTAAAATTATTGCTATTATTCTTTACCGATTATACTAAAATTAGTAAAAATATGGATGAAATAGTTAAACCCTTTACCTATCATCAATTTCTATCAATCAGAACCCTAGCAGCATCATCTCATCGGCCGATGATCGGCCATTCATCGAAACCCGATGAAATTCTAATCGCCGATGATCCAATATGTCTCATCGGCCGAGCAGAATCCGAGCAGCAAAATCCGATGAGAAGACGATGAGATTTGGAGCAATTTACGAGCAGAACAGTCCCGTGCCGAGGAATTTCATCGGGAAACTTGATCGGAAGGATATCGTTTTCCGATGGAATATAGCTCATCTTATTTTCATCGGGAAAGTTGATCGGAAGGATATCGCTTTCCGATGAAAAGTAGCTCATCGAAAACCGTGCTCGGATACTGATCGGAACGATGTCATCGTGCGTTACAGGATCAGTTTACGAGGAGTTTGTTGATCGGCCGAGCAAAATCCGACGAGTTGATGCTACTTGGGAAGCTTATATACTGTTCGAAGGCACCATTTTGTTTCCGTCGGCCAGCCTCTCAGTTTATGAAGAAACAGCTTTGACCCCACTAATGAAGAAAAAGCTCCACTTGTGGATGTTAAAATATAAGAATTGAGCAGCTGAAAATTGGAGAAAAGGACTATTTAGTGAAAAAATTAATTTCATTATCCAAGGTCAACGAAGTCAAGACGTACGGTGAAAGAATTCAGAATTGCCACATGAATCCATTTTCAAATCACCCTCAAAAGGTGTTTTGGGGTTGTCTCGGTTACAATGGGGTTGGTTTCTTGCAGAATGTTGATAGTATTCTGAGCAATCTATTGCTATTCTAGAAATAAAATGCTTTACCAGTGTTGAAGAAACGATACCCACATGGAACGGTGTTTTCCAGCAGGATTTAGCCCCTTGCCATACGTCCAAATGACCAAGAAATTCATGTCTGGAAACCAAATTGAGATATCTGAATAGTCTGAGTACTCTCCTGCTCCTGCTATCAATCCAATTGAGAATCTTTGGGATATATGCAAAAATCGACAATTGCATAAGGACTGTTCAACTATGGAGAAGCTAATCACTGCGCTAATTCATGGACACACATATTTCAATTGAGTGCAAAAAATTGATAAATTCCGTGGCGAATCGTGTCCAAATGTTCACAAAGTGTTGTAGAGATCATATTATGTTATAAAAACTTTTGTTTTTATATAAATTTAGACAAAATAGTTCTTTTCTTAGTTTTCTCAATTTTTCGAGCTTGTTTCAATTAATTTGCACAAGGGTGTATATGCTACCCGTGGATTATAGTGTGTAGGAAATACGATGTACAAATCTTCACTCTCTGAAGTTTAAAATTATTTTTCATTACAAATGTGTTAGGTTTTTTTTCTCCCTCAACTAAGAAATAGTCTGTGGGTCATTCTTAAAAAAAAAACGCACTTTTTTTAGGTCTACGGTATTTAGTTTTAAAAATACTTATTTTTAAACTTTTTTTTAATGAGATTTAGAAAAATATAACATTTTAAGCAATGATTAATGCAAATCAATAATGTTTTAATTTTTTCCAATTATTTTTTTTTACGAGCGAAGGGATACTTGTATGCCCCTGTTATATATCACAAATTATTACCTGATATAATATATATCACAAATTATTACTTGCACGTACTTTTTCATTTATTTGCTCAAAACAAAAAATATATAACAGATTTAATAGAGTAACTTGAATTATTAGATTTTTTTAGTAGTTTAAAAGAATTATGTTACGAAATAAAAAAAAAATATATATAGCATTAATTACATTTTAAATCGGTTTTTCTTGTATCCTCCGTTCAGGATCTAATTAAGAACAAGAATTTTGTCTAGATAGCAAAATTTGTCAGCTCATTACAGAGATTAAGAGTTATTCAGGTATTCAGGTATTCAGTTTCAAATCCTGATCATCATGGTTTGAAACTGTGAACTTAGTGTGAAAGAAATCCAGCATTATTTTTTTTTTAAGTCAAATAGGTCCATAACTTTGTTTACTCCGTTCTTGATTTTAAAAAAGTAATAATTGTTAATATACTAATGTGATTTATTTTAGTTAATTGTAAATCACATCTTTTAGTTATTTCTAAGCAACATAAGTGCGTGTTGTGTGAACCGTAAATCAAAACAATGCGCTAAGCAAAACATAACTATTTATATCCTTCGAATACGAATCCTCCGTTACAGCGAAAATGTAATGGAGGATACACAATTTAGTATGGAGAGTACAACTTGTCAAAAAAAAAAAAATCAATTTTAACAAAGATATTTAATTTTTATTCAGTCCTAATATGTTCCTAGGACAACATATCGGTTTATTTCGCGAAAATTCAGCGACAATTTCAGTATATATAACTTAAAGTGAAAACTAGTTAATAATTGCAAAAAATATTTTTTTAATATATTGTAGTTTCAGGTGGGGGGAAATAGGTCAAAAAAGAGAAATTTTACAATCATGCTTTAACAGCAAAAAATATACTGATTCAACCAGTAAATTAAATACTCAGTATATGCAAATGAATATTCCTTATGAAATTTAACGTAAAATATCTCTGGAAAAACAAAATATTGATGCAGATAAATTAGTTACAAAATACGATGTCAATGACTTATTTTACCCCCGTGGGTAAAATAGGTCACTAGAGGGGTAAGATAAGTCATACCCTAAAGGCGTTAATTTCATAATTTATTAAATAATAATTTTGGACTTTACTAATGAGAAAACAATTAGTATACAAGCATTTTTATTAATTGATATTGTCCTCTTGATTCATCTCCAAGCCGGGAATGAATATTTGCGACGCATCAAATTTCAAAATGTCATTTCTTTTCGGAAACAAGAAACTTTCACTGTATTTTTGAACTCCATTATACATTATTGTACGTTGTGGAAAAAAATAATCTCATGAAATTATTTTCTTTGACGTTTTTCTCAAAAACTTGTTTCTATTTTCTAACGGTTAAAGATTGGCTAATGCAATCAATACGCTTTGACATGACTGATTCAAAATGTTGGCTCAATACACTTTGAATCAGTCATAAATTTCTTCTAAAGAAAAGGTTAATTATTTTTTTATTGATTTGGTTGCCCTAACTTCTATTTTATTAGAAAATAAGGCAGTTTTGCTTAACTCCCCAATAACCTTTAATAAAGTAAGTTCTTTGAACAAAAGCTGTGCTCTTATTTTCGGCTTTTTGACTTAATTTAATCATTTTGCTCTGTAAGTTTCCATATTTATGCATCAAAAGAATGAGAAAGCAGTTTATTACTTGTTTTAAATTAGTGCACACATACATGAAAAAAATTTTTTTAGTAAACAAAAAATTGCAATTAGCTATATGGTATATGCTAAGCCTAACCTAATGCGAAATATGACTCTTTTTCCCCACACATGTTTTCCTACCATGAATTGATATAGCAGTAAATGACTTAGAATACGTTCTTAGTAAAGAGCTTCCTCTTCATAGAATCAATTGCAAATCAATAAAACTGTTTGATAGATTGCAAATATCGAAGGATTTTTTCCAACTTGATCCCGATTCATGGCAAAATGATGAAAGTTATTTAAAAAGAAGAGACATCGCTAAATCGCTGAAAGTAGTGAATGATCCAGCTGAAAGAGGAGTTAAACTAATTGAAGAATTTAACCTCCAGTTTACCAAAGATGAGTCAAAAAAACAATTTATTTTACAAACAGTCCAAGACTACAGGAAGATGTATCCAAAACACGATAGAGAAACAATGAGAAAAGCGTATGTTTAAGGTAAAGAGTCTAAAGCATTATTTCATTCTTATTCAAGATAAAATTTGTAGTTCCCAAAAGTAAATAAAATGTTTAGTTTTAGAGTTAATTTATTGTAAAATATTTTTTAAACCAAGGATAAAAGATGTAGTGTTTAAAAAGTAAAAATTCGAAGATTTTTGGAAAAATTCTCAAAAGTGTTGAATTTCAGCGCCGTGGCGGCACGTGTTATTATTTACCGAAAGAGTTCAAATTTTGCACACGTTACTTTTTATTATAGTGTCACAAAACATGGGGGCGTCGCTTGTTGAATTCGGAGTTTTTTTTTTCTCATATAAATAAGGACCACCCTAATATATGTATATATATATATATATATATATATATATATATATATATATATATATATATATATATATATATATATATATATATATATATATATATATATATATAAAAGAAAGTCGTGTTAGTTACACTACTTATAACTCAAGAACGGCTGTACCGATCTAGCTAAAAATTGGTGGGTAGGTAGCTTAGAGCCAGGAGACGGACATAGGCTATAATTTATGTGTGTCAGTTGCATAAATAGAAAAACTGTCTTATTGACTAAGCCTTTTTACTAAGCCTTTTTTGACACCTCCATGGCTGAGCGACATAAAGCACACGTTCTGGCAGGTTCCGGAAAGCAGTAAACAGGTTGTAAGTTAGCGGTGCGTTGAGTGTTATTTTACTTTTTCGTGAAATAAATTATAAACAAACGCGTTACTTCCCTTGAAATTTATGCGTGGTAAGCTGTCAGAAACTATTGCTCATTCCTAGGATCCCGATGATCCCAACCGATATGCCGTTTGAATTTAAAAGACTTCAATTTCCGATCCGTCTTGCATTTGTCATGACCTTTAACAAATCACAAGTCCAATCCTTAAAAGTTTGTGGTTTGAATCTAGAACATCACTGTTTTTCCCATGGTCAATTATATGTGGCATGTTTACGGGTCGGAAGACCATCTGCGTTGTTTCTTTTTGCGCCTGATAATAAAACAAAAAATGTTGTGCATCAGAAGGTACTTTAGTGAAGAGCAACCTATGTACTAAAATACAGAAACAATAATGAATGATTAATGTAAGTACTTAATTTTTTTTTGTATTTCTAATAATAAAAAACAATAAATTCAAAAATTTTCTTATTTATTGCTTTTAAGGCGGAACAGAGTTCGCCGGGTCAGCTAGTATATATATATATATATATATATATATATATATATATTGAGATTGAGCTAATTTTGTATTATGTTGAATAATGTTATTTAACTGTAACGGCAATCAACTCCTTGAATTTTAACTACAAGTAAGCCTAATATGTTAATGCTTTCTTTCTTGAAAAATAAATGCTTATCAGTACTTTCCTATTCGATGTAAATTCATGCTCTTTTTTGCTTCTTACGATGTGAAAAGTCGTTTGAAAATAAATATTTAAAGCTTAAATTTTATTTAGCTACGATTTTGGAGTTTAGTTTTGGTTACGGATTTGGGGTCATTTAGTTTTGGTTTTGTAAATCATTATGGTGACATCGTTAAATATCACAAGAAAACAAATATCTGTATAAATGATAGGCCAAGTGTCTCTACATCATTAAGCTATAGAAAACTTCCATCAAAAAGGAAACTATGCTTTGTTTCACCGTTACAAACTAGCTATGAAACAAAATGTTGAAGTTGCTTGCCATTCAGTACCTTTAAATGTCATGGAAGTATGTGGACTCACACATCAACAATATTAAAAAAAGAAAGTTGTTGATTAAAAAAAAAAAAAAAAAACTCTTCCGAGAATGGGAAAATCTTAGAAAAAAATAAAGAAAATAAGAAAAAGCGTTCTATTTTGACAAATGAAAAAGAAAATAGAAATGTTCATTTAACGATTTGCTCGACATAGCTCATTCATTGTTAGTATTGCCAGAAGATAAAGAATTTCTTTTAGCTCAATGTGAAGCAGGACGGCTAGATAAAATGGGTAACATTTGACAATCTTTAACTAAAAAGAAGCAGAACTTAGAAGAATATAATAAATTTTGAGATAAAGGAATTCTCGTGAAAATTCCGAAAAAGAAGCTCGTGCAAATGTAGTTATTTTAGCTTTTGCTGAAAGCGAAAGTGCTTCGACTGATTCTGAAGAACGAGAATTTACAACAAGAAAATTAAACATTAAAAAAGAACACTTTAAACGAGGTAGAAAATCGGTATTGGATAGCAAGTTGGCTGCTAGTTTGGATATAGACCAAGTTAGTGATAAGCAGTACTAGTTTCGTAGTTCAGTCACAGCTCAACAACATAGACAGAAATACACGTAAGGGTGGAGCGAAAAAAACGAAGTTTTTATTTTCGAATCGTAATAGTGCGATTGGTGAAGACTTACAAAACAAAACAAAAATGTTTGAAATCGGATAATATCTTCCGATCCCGCAACGAGCCTGAAGTTTTGAAAAAATGGAATTTTTCATGTGTTTTTAGTGGTATTTTTAAATTTTTGTTTCAATGTTTCATTTTAATGCTCTTGGACGGAAAAGTTACGATTGGTGAAGCCTTCCGAAATTTTAAAAATTTATTGAAATCGAATAATACCTTCTGTTTCAGGAACAAGCCAAAAAAACCAAAAAATTGGAGGAATTCAGCTTTTTTCGGGGAAATTAAAAAAAATTCAAAAATATGTTCTCATTTTGTTTTTCTTCTTTTTTACCCAGTATCATAGCGTAAAACTTTTTAAAAAGCACTATATTTCTCAAAGACATAAATTTATTCTTGATTTTTCAGGTATCTTCTGGACATGCAAGCCAACTATTCTTTACAATAATGAAACATTTTCAAATAATAGAAAATTATAAAATATTTTCCAAAATTGCTACATTCTAGTACAAAAACTCACTAAATAAAACACCCACTCACAAAATAAAAGATTTATTTTAATTACTAAACTACAAACAATTTTAATACCTATCTAATTATATACAATTTCTTAATCGCCTTTTGAAGTCTGTGCCTTCTATAAACTGTTACCTAACCTAACTGACTACCCACAGAATCCTTTAACATTAATTTAACTAAAAACTATTGTTTTTAGTTTTTAAAATTAAACCTAGTTAGGTTAGGTAGTATATAGAATGAGACTTCAAAAGGCAAGTAAAAATTAAGAAATTAACTTATAATGAGGTAGGTATCAAAATACTCTATCGTTTAGAAATAACAAAATATTGTTTCTCTTATGAGTGAGTGTTTTGTTCAGTGGATTTTTGTACTGAAAAAGTTGAACAAATTTAATTAATAGGTATGGGTAAGAAGTTATTATTTTTTCCTTTTTAGTTCCCGGCAAGGCATAACTATTCCTTTGCCTTCTCTATAGTGCCTTCTCCTTGTCAAATGCTTTTCAATCCTATATTTTTGTTACACCTTGCCCCACTTTGCTTGGGACTTTGTTACTGTAGGAATCAACATAACTTAAAAGCAAACTAAAAGCAACTAAAAAGCAAACCTACAACACTAGTACTGATGAACGGCTGAAATATGAGTTTCATTCAAGTTGTTATTAGGATTTTATTATTTGTTCAGATCGTGGCATAAAACTTGGAAGAAGTTTTTATTTTATTGAATTGAAAAAATAACTTTTATTTTAATTTTCTCAGTTTGACCCATTGCCTTACTTTGTCAGGATTGGCTCAAATGTCCACAGAATGATGTCCTTGGGAGTGTGTTCCAATAAATGCAAAAGTGAAGTCTCTTCTTGTGTACATAAATAGTAAGGTGACATTGGTCATTCGAAAACTTCCCAATCGAAAGTGAATGACCCTTAAAATAAAAACCGGAAGCAACCTCGGGCATCGTACCCACTGACCCTCTGACCTACCCAGCAGCTGGGGAAACTCTTCTAAGAATGACGGATCCATTGATGGCAAAAAAACTTACTTCCAACTTTCCCCAATTTCCCACAGAAATTCTTTTATGGTGGAACGGAAGTGGAAGTTGAAGTACCTTTCGCGTGTAGCTGGTGCAGTCAAAGTGAAGGTGGGGATTTTTTTCAAGGGCAATGTGCGAGGGGGGAGTAGGTGATTTCTTGAAACACATGCTGGTAATCGGCTTTGGGGAATATCTTCTCATCCCGATTAAGTATCCTCCCAAGGAGTAAAAAAGTAGTTTCCTATTTCCTTAGCTTTTCTTAATTGAAACAATAGGAGCAATTTGAGATAAATTAAGCTTTAAAAATTCGAGTTTTCCATCAAATGTAACTCTTTCAATAGTTTTTTTCTCCATAGATTTTTTAGCCATTTTCCTTGCAGTTTTTTTTTTCTGAATCACATGGCATAGTTATAATTGTAAGTGGTGTGTAATTTCGACCATGCATGGCAAACATGTATTTCTTGCTCTTCGTGTGAACTATATTTAAAAAAAAAAAAAAAAAAAAAAACCAGCCCAGGAAGCATTCAAAAATTAATGCACCTTGACTACCTTTAACTAATCGATTTTGAAACGTGCTTTAAAATGCTAACAAAGTCTGAAATTTTTTGTAGCGCACCCGAATTTAAAATCATTATTGCGTAAAAAATTCCACATATTTATTTGGAAAAGAAACAAACTCTCTATTAATGCAAAGCTGCAAAATTATCGGATTATTATGAAAGTTTTGTTAAACATATCGTAAGCAATAAAACCTCATAAATAACGAGAAAATCAGTAGCTCATTATCATGTAAAAATGTATTTTATTATTTTAAATATAAACTCAGGTCATGATAGTAAAAGCGCACAAAATTAAAGAAAAAACAAAACTTTATTTTATAAAGAAGGAATATTTGAATATGATATTCTTTCTCGTTAATCAACACATTTGAAACAATATGAAGCAACGGAATGTAAGTAGCCGGTTTAAAGTTCTGAGCAAAGCGCGTTTGAAGCTGTGATCCCAGGTAGGCTTTCATTGAATTTATTTTCTAAATCATGCTGTATAACAGCACCTACCAGGACTGTTCGTACTATTTTTGTCCCCAAAACAGAGGAGATTGAAAATTCGAGCAACTTTCACTGCTTTTTGTGATTAAAAAAAAACAAAACAAAACAATGCAGCATTTTTTTTTTTTTTTTAAATTTATAAGATGGAAAAGTTCTCTTCAAAAGGAGAGAAAAGAATAAATGCACGAAAGAACTCTTTTTGTATTGCAAATATCGCTAACGGAGGAAAGTAAATAAATAAATAAATAAATGAAATAAGTATGAAAGGCAAAATATTTAAAAGAAGGATGATAAGACGGGAAAAGTTGTGTCTGTCGGTTTGTCTTTCTCGTTTCCTAATAACTTTTGAGAAAACTGTTGAACTCGAACAAATATTCCTTTATTCGGAAGTTCTCGGCCATGAAACATTATTCTCAGATCCCATTTTTTGATTTCCAATTTTTATTTTAATTTTGAATAGCTAAAATAAAATTAACGTAAGTGCGAATGGATAAATTTAAGGTGCATATAAATTCCAGAATAGAAGACTTCAAATAAGCGTTATTGAAAAGAACTCTTGATGAAACACGTGCACAATAGATACTCTTTTTTTACCTTGGCTAAGAGTATATTTTAAGCATTTAAAAAAGTTTAAGCATGAGCATCTACGTGAAATTTTTTCGACTTTCAAAAGAGTTAACTCCTGTTAGTTTAAACTTGATTTTTCTTTTTAATCTTGGCAAGGCTATGATAAATTAAGTATTTGTATGATTCTTTTTATTTTAAAATAAGATCGAAAAAAAAACTACGTGCTTTTTTGAATTAAGTAACATAAATTAATTCTGCTGTAATAATCTTACTATTGTTATTTTTTATTTTTATATAAACATGAAAATTTATTAAGATCACCAGCAAAATGTACACTTGCCTCTACTATTAAACAGAAATCTTAGTGGAATCAGGTAATACCTTTTTTTTCAATCCTGATATATTCGCACTTACTCTGTTTATTTCCAGCTCAGCTTGTGAGGTTTTTGAGCAGTCAACATGAACATGTAGTCTTCGAGGAAAGCTCATCGTGCCCTTTTAAGCCATAACCGGAATAAAAAGTCGCAAATTCAGCCTGGAAAGGCAAATTAACTGCAAACTATTAACAAGCTATTAAGCTAAGTGCACCATTAACTAAATCGGAAAACAAACATAATGGCAATTTCAGTTTACAATTGATAATAATTACACCGCAATATTTGCCTTAAAACACTTAAAGTAAAAGTTCAAACAAAGTTAATCGGTTAAATTTGTACTCCCAATGTTTAACAGGTGACATGAAGATTGTTCCCTACCCAGGAAGACCTTGAGTATTTTTTCTTTTTCTTGAATAGGGAAAAACGCCTCTTTTCAATACTACCTGCAATAACTTGCAGAGACCTTGATTTTCCCCATCTTCCGGGGCTATTGTAAAAGTACGTTGTACTGTAGCAGATGCAAGCAGGCATTTTTCCGACTTTTTTTTTCCTTTTTCGGTATCAGGCAATCGGGGTGAATAACTTTGAAAGGTGAAATTTTAGTAGTTTCTTCTGTTTCGGGCGGCGGAAGTTCTGAGCGATGGTGCTGGAATTCAGGAAGCCCATGTCCCACTGACTGAATTTTAAGCTTTGTGTGTCAGTGAAACTTGACCTTGAGGTCTTGGATATGTTAAATATAAACGTGCAGGCTGTTTCCTTCCATGTACCCGATTTTGCATACGAAATGCCTCCTCCACTATTAATAACCCTGCTTTTAAACTTGTTACAAAAGCTGGGTTGTATTTGGTTTCCTGGAAGTCTTTTCGTTTGCTTACATTGCAAAGAAAAAAGCTGTTGTTTTTACAGTATAATAATAGCAGCAGAGATTCCAGTTTAAACCTGTAAAAACATAGTAATAAACTGTAAAACTACCTATTTTACAGTTTATTACTGTATAACTAGCAATTTTACAGTTTACTACTGCAAAATTAGCAATTTTAGTTTATTACTGTAAAATTGCTGTAAAATTAGCTGTATTATAGTGTAAAATCAACTTTTTTTTACTGTGTAAGTTCTGACTAATTTCAGCGTAAGAGCGTTGAAAAGTACATATTTTATACTTTTTAAAACGTGGCAGGCACTTTTCAAATAATTGCTTTGATGCTAGTTTTAAGAGTTTTTTTCTCTGTAATTCAAATAATTACAGTACATAATGCGTTCCCGTTTAAGCTGCATGACCTTTATTTTTATAACCGCTCTTCCTACATTCTTATTACCATGGCCAAAATGCTCACAAAACGAAAAAAAAAAGTGAAGAGTTGAGATTTTGAAAGTTTGCAGCAAAGACGAAGTTAAATAAATAAAGTAGAGGAAAAATATTTAATCTAATTTCTTATATGGACTCCAAGTTTTTTAACTTATATTAGGGGAAATATTTTCCATTGAAAACTAAATACAAGGAAAAAAATTGAATTATTTGCGATTAAGATAATCCAGTTATACATTTTTAAAGCCCCGTGCATAAGATGAGATTTGAACCTATCACCCTTTTAGAAGAATAACAGGTTTTCGAAGTAAAAAAAAAACAAAATACTTACATTTTTCTTTGCTATTAAAAAATAAATACAAATGATATGTTATGATTTGAAAAAGCACATTACAAAAGCTCGTACAGTTTAGAAAAGCACACTCCATGCACATATGTAATTTTAAACACTTTGTAGTCGCTATATATCGACCCCCCCCCCCCAATCCAAAATGCTTTTTTCACTGCGAGTGTAAAGTGGTGTAAGTCGCAAAACACTGCCTATCATATCTGGGGGAACATGGGTCGTAGCAATGTTTTTTTTTTGTTAGAACTGTTTTTTCATATTTTTGATCTCTCTAAATATAAGTTAGAAATCCTAGGGTCCGAATATAAAGTAAGATTTCGTATTTTTTCACTATTTTTTTTTTCTTTTCAAACTTTCATCATCTTAATTCTGCACCTTAATTTGAGTATTTTTGCTATTGGAAGTACGCACTTAGAACGAACGGTTATGAAATTAAAGGCCTTGCTGGTTTAACGGGAACATAATGTATTTTAGCGTGCTGGTTGAGAAATTTAATATAAAAAACGAGGTTCATATTTCGGGAATTAACTTATGTAGCGGAGAGAAACTTTTCTTTCCGATCAGAAATGAAAAAGTAGACATTTGTGTTCTTTTTAAATCAACGTTAGAAACCAGTCATGTTTTCAAACTCTATGGCGTAATAATATTCAGAATGAAGCAATGTGCTGGACGCTCCAAGTCCTCGACGCGATGTTTGATTCTTACAAAAAAAATTATAATTCGTACTTACATGTTCAATCCTGAAGACATCTCTCAATAGATTTCTCAGAAGACAGAGAAGGAACCACTGAATGAATTTGAAACCTCTCGAGAAAGAAGGCGATAGAGCGACGAGTTGAAAATGCAACCTGCTGTTACCGCAAACTTGAAAAATAAAACCTAAATATCAGGTTACGAAAGTTGAAAAACAGGTACTCTTCCTCTAAATGACAATAACTTCATTAAAATGTGAAACTGGGCTATTGCTTACAATTCAATTAAAATAAATTGCTTCACATACAAATGCTTTTTTCTTAGAAATGTAATCTAACAGTTTTCAGTGCTCTGCCTCCAAAAGAATGGGTTCGAACATATTGCAAAAATTAATTTTCAATGAAAGATGAATCATTGTTATTTCTTCGAGCATAAATGAAATGATTGTTTAAAATATTTCTTCCACAGCATCGTGTAAAGAATGGCTAAAAACTAATTGTGTCACAGATGACATGTGCAGAGCACAGATGAATCATAGAATAGCTGTAATGTTCAAAAATTAGTTTATGCGTTGCTTCATTGTCTTGGGTTGATATTTTTCTTACCACTGTGATGGAGAATATTAAACAAAACATATACTTCGGTGACCCGGATGACTCCTTTTAGAATTGGAAACGATTTTAAAATGAAAATGCCTTGTAGCTTAAAGTTTTAAAACGATCTGGGAGTAACATTTTTACACTAAAAAATAAATGTTGTTTTCACAGTATAATACAGCTAATTTTACAGTAACTTTATAGTAATAAACTGTAAAATTGTTAGTTTCATAGTTTATTACAGTGCATTTTACAGTTTTAAACAGGAACCTCTCTGCTACCAGTATATAATACTGTTGTTTTTACAGTATAATACAACAAATTTTATGGTAAAATATTTCTAATTTAACAGTCATAAACTTTAAAATAGCTAGTTTTACAGTTTATTACTGTGCCTTTACAGTTTCAAACTGTAACCTCTGCTGCCAGTATTGTAAAAGCAACAGCTTTATTTTTTGCAGTGTATAAATGAATTTTTACAGTCTTTAAAGCAATGCGTAACATTAAAAGAAAGGGTGATAGGGTAAAGGAGAGTAAGATTACGAATAGGGTGAGGAAACGAATTTATAATGCCTGTAAGGTGAGTTGGGGTAAGTTCGTATCCGATTTTTCACAGCTCACATTCTTAAAGATGGTGCTCTGTTGAAAAGTCTTGTACATTAACCAAATTTCTCAGTTTCATTTTCAGGTCCTTTATCAAGGCGTTCAAGTATGTGATACGTCAAAGGAACCCAAAGCAGTAGTTTTGTGATCTGTTTTATGGCACTTCTTTTCATTGTCGAACCATCCCCATCTGGCGGTTTAAGTGCGACCGTGGTCCATATTCGAATAAGAATAAGAACTAAACCTCTAATATAAGGAGAAATACTTTTTTATTTAAAAAAACTATAAGCAAAAGCAATTGCGTAATTTTTTGTTTTAAGTATATGACCAGATTTATGATGAGTTTTTATCATTACATGATGAAGCACTTGAAACTAAATACTTACCCAAGTAGCACACTTCGTTTTTTAAAGGTTGTAAAATGGTTATTAACGTTGTAACAACCGCTTAAAAACGTTTATAAAACGTTTAAAGGTTATTTGTGCTACCTGGGTAAAGCTCATAGTTAGGCAAAAACTGTGGGTGGTGTTAAAATTCTGATTGGATATTTGCAATCAGCGTCAAAAATTACCCTGGAAACACTATAAATGTTTTATTTAACAAAATCTTTGTTAATCAGTCATAACTATGCGCCTGTAAATAGCGTTTCCGTACAAATATACGTTGCGTACAGTAAAACATGCATTCTTTGAAATGAAAAATAGTAATTTCCATATATATATATATATTTTATTTTCTCACTAGTATTTAGTATTGAATGTTGGGAAAGGTAATAGGAACAGTGCCGTCACCGCTCCTCCCCCCAGTGTTTTAAAAAAGGAGCGGCATATTTTATTTTTTAGCGTAGTAAAGCGAGGAGCAAGGGGAAAGTCTTAAAAGTGTTAGAGGAAAAAAATATAAATGAATAAAAATGATATATATAATATATCCCGTAATATTTTAAAAGAAAATGCTATCTCAAACAGTTATTTTTCTTTTTTATTGTGTTTTCTGAGCAATAAAAAGTCAGCAGGCACAAACGGGATCCTTGTTTTGCGGTATTGTTGCGACTGAATTTGAATACTATTTAATTATGAATCTTAGAAAAAAAAATCTAAAATTTTATGTGTCCACTGTCAAATGGAAAAAAAATACGTTTAAAACAATAAATTGATTGAATTAAAAGAAAAAGAAAGTTTAATTTCAAAATCTTGATACAATCCCTAATTGGGATAACTTCAACAAATTCAGTTTTTACAATAAAGTAAAGCTTTTTTTCGTGTTTTGATTCAATGACAGTAAGATATCATACCAATATTTTGAGGTGACAGTATGCTAAGTTAAAATAAATGTTTAATAAGTAGAGTTCAAACTGGATTTTCTCTCTCTCTCTCTTTTTTGTAGCGAATCTGCTTTCTTTGGGAAAAAAAATTAATATGCTGCAGAATGAATAAGTCGATGTAATCTAGATTTCTAAAAATTGGGTTGCATTATTAAAAAGTTTTGAGAGAACGTAACATGCCATGCGTCAAACCTATAATCTAATGCGCCCCTATAACTAATGCGCCTGTATAAATAGGGTTTTCTTAAAAATATGCATTGTATGCAGTAAAACCATATTCTTCAACATGAAAAATAGTAAGTTCCACTAAAAAATTTACAATTGTCTTTTCTCGATAGTATGGAGTAACGAATGTTGAGAAAAATATTTGGTGCAAAGCCGTCATCCCCCTCCTCGCAGTGTTTTAGAAAAGGATTTGCTTTTTTCATTTTTTAGCATTATAAATTGAAGAGAAAAGGCACTTTAGAAATCTTAAAGGAATAAAATGATCAAATGAATAAAGATAACATATATGTTATAATACTTTCCCATGAAATTTTAGGCGAAAATGCAATTATGTTTTATGAGCAAATAAAAATTTAAAATATCCCTCATGGGACCCTGGTTTTCTGGTATTGGGGCAACTGAATTTGAATATTACTTAATTGTGAATCTTGTGAAAAAACTAAAATTTTATCTATGCACTGTTAAAAGGAAAAAAAAAGATCCTTCCAAACAATAAATTAATTGAATTTAAAAAAAATTAAAAAAAATAAATAAATAAAAAATAAAAAAGGACAATTTTAAAATCTTGATGCAATCCCTATTTGGGAAAACTTAATTTGTCAGAAGCAAATTCAGTTTTTACAGTGCACTAAGTTCTTCTTTCACATTTTCATGCATAATTTTATGTTTAAACTCTTACTTGAAAGTAGGCTATAACACGTGCTGTGCTCAATGAAGCAAGTTACACATCGTTGCGTCAGAGCAACAGTAAGACTTCTAATTCCAAGGAATAACAGTAAGATATCCATTGTACAGTTATTTTGAGGCGTCGATATGTAATGTTAAAATAAATGTCTAACAAGTTAATTCAAAGCAGGATTTTTTTTTCTTCTTTGCTTCAAGTCAAATTTCTGAAAAAAAACATTTAATACGCTGGGGGGAAAAACCCATGATTACGGAAAAACTGCGGGTGATTAAAAAATTCTGATTGGGTATTTGAAATCAGCGTCAAAAATTACGCTACAAACACTATAAATGTTACATTTTACAAAATCTTTGTTAACCAGTGTAATCAGTCATTGCTATGCGCCTGTAAATAGTGTTTTCGTACAAATATACGCTGTGTACAGCAAAACGCGCATTCTTTTAAATGGAAAATAGTAAGTTCCTTTTTTTTTTTAATTTTCTCATTAGTATGGAGTACGAATATCGGGAAAGATAATAGAAGCGGTGCCGTCACCCCTCTTCTCCTCATTGTTTTAGAAAAGGGGAGGTATATTTCATTTTTTTAGCGTGGTAAAACGAAGAGAAAATGGGAAACCTTAAAAAGATTAAAGGAAAAAAAAAACCTATGAAATGAATAAAAATGAAATATATAATATTTTCTCGCGAAACTTTAAAAGAAAATGCAATCTCAAACAGTTATTTTTCTTTTTATTGTGTTTTCTAAGCAATAAAAAAGTCAACAGGCACCAATGAGAGCCATGTTTCGCCGTGTTGTTGCAACTGAATTTGAATATTGCTTAACTTTGAATCTTTTTTTTTTTAAACTGAGATTTTACCCAGGTAGTACAAATAACCTTTAAACGTTTTATAAACGTTTTTAAGCGGTTGTTACAACGTTAATAACCATTTTATAACCTTTAAAAAACGAAGTGTGCTACTTGGGTATCTATCTACTGTCTATGGGGAGAAATAAGAAAGTTTCAAGCAATAAATTAATTGAGTAAAAACATAAAAATAGAAGAAAACGGTTAGTTTCAAAATTTTGATGCAAGTTTCCCTTTTTGGGATAACTTTAACATAGAAACAAATTCAGTTATTTACAATACACTAAGGCTTTCTTTCAAATTTTCACATATTATTCTTTTTTTTATAACCCTGACTTGAAAGTAGGCTAAAAATATGTGCTACGATCAATGAAACAAGTTATACATCGTCGCGTCAGAGCAGCAGTAAAACTTCTATTCTCAGGAATAACAGTAAGATATCCTACTGATATTTTGAGATGACGTTATGTTAAATTCAAATAAATGCTTAATATGTAAAGCTATTATTTTTTTGCGAGTCAGATTTCTCTAAAAGAAAAAAAAAACATTTAATACGCAGTAGAATAAAATAGGTCGCTGTAATCCGGATTTCTAAAAAATGGGTCGGATGATTGAAACTTTTGGGAGTCCCTATTATGCTATGCGCCTGCATTTACCAAGAACAGGTCTGTAATCATCAGGGCTCGAAAATATCATGATATTTTCAAAAATATCCCATATTTTGATATAGGGGCAAAGTGAAATAATTAAGTTTGCTTATCTGCTTCAAAAGGAACTTTTGGGAAATTTGTTCTAAAAAAATTGTACATAAAGAAGGAATAATGTATTTTGTAATACAACTTGCGCTAAAATAATATTTTTCATTTTTGGCAGTTATTTTGTACGCAGTTATTTTGTACGTGGAAAATTTTCATTTCAAAAAATCATGGGGCAAAGTGAAAAATAAAATATTTTCGTTATGAAAATTTTTTTATTCGATGGTTAACAGTAATTTTCATCAAATTGATGTATAAATAAACGAAAAAAAAATTATAGCTGAAAAATAAACGAATAAATAAATAAATAAAGGAATAAATGAATTAATTAATGTATGAGAAAAAAATAAATGAGTGAATAAAATAGAGAATGAATAAGAAAATGAGTTAATGAATGAGTAAATTTGTAAATAATTAAGTAAAAGAATGTAAATAAATTAATAAATATGGAAATCCGTATGTGTAGTATATGATTTGAGCTATTTCACTTTGCCCCGCACACTTGACGAATTGCATTGAACATTTACCATCAAAACTTGCCTAATGTGAACTAAACAAGTACTGCACTGGATGTCAGTAGATCTCAATCAGTACTTAAAATGAAAATTATAAGAATTTTGTAATTTCATAAAAACAAGAAATATTTTTGAAAAACCATGACTATTACAATAAGTGCAATAAATAAATTTTGAAAATGACTTATAAAAATTTTTACGTCGATCTGCAGAGCTATTTATTTTTGACGGGAATCAACAATTGGTTTAGGAACTCAGTCAAAATATTGCCTGATAGGTGGCGCTACAAATTGTGAATTTATTTTACCATTTCACTTTTCCCCACTATTTCACTTCTCCCCACATTCCCCTTCTACTTGCAACGAAAAGCATTAGTGCCGCTACTAATTATATAGAACCATTTAGCAAGAAACATGTGCAAAAATATTTCATGGTGTTTTCCACGTAGTGTTACCACGAGGCTCCACCCGAAATGTTGTCAACATCAATATCAAGCAATTTTCGCCCTTGTTTACATACTGAAATGATTAATATTCGCAATATTTTTCCTGGTAAAACCAGAAAAAGAAAAAAGTGACAGACCATAATAGAAATACCATCAAAGTAATCTACTTAAGTGAAACTGATGCAACTGAGGCAATATCTGCAAAAACAGGGACGAGACATAACAGAAATGCCATTAGTATAATCTGCTTAACAGAAACCGATGCAATTGAAGCAATCTGCAGCCCCTACCCATATTATTCGACACATGATAACTTTAATTTAGAAATTCTAATTCACAATCACTAAAACTTTATTTTTCGAAGTTAATTGACAATAAATGTAATCTATACAGTGAACTCTCACTTATGCGCCGCCCCATTTATGTGCCTTTTTCACTTATACGACGATTTTTAGTGGTCCCAGCACATTCCATAGTAAAATAATGATAATTTCATTCGTTTATGCGTCGCTCTAAAGATAAATATTTCACTTATGCGCCGAATTTTTCGAAAAATGTAAACAATTTAATTTATTTTCTTGAAAAATGAGCATGTTTCTTCACTTTCCTCTTTAATCCTTCTCTTTTATTGCTCACGGAAGGCATTTCTTCCATATGAACGTTCGGAGAGGGACAATTATCTATTATGGATCGTTTTAAAAGGACTAGTGTGTGATTAGGTATGCTACAATTTTTGTTTTCCCCTTATCATTACAATTAGGTTTCAGTAGTTGCCAAACCGTAGTAATATGACCATTTTCTATAGAAACATTCTTATTCATGCTCTCATTAGAACCTATGTTGCGTTTTAGTCCTTTAAATAGGCTTGTTCACTTATACGTCTCTCTCACTTATGCGCCTTTTTCTGTTGGTCCCTAGGGCCGGCGCATAAGTGAGAGTTCACTTTATCAGTACAATTTACTACGTTAAGTAAATGGTATCACAAGAACAAACGTGAATTAATAGAAATCTAGGCATTTATTAAGTTTAAATCAATTGATATTTTTTAGCTCTGAAATAAAAATAAACAAAGTCATCAAAATTTTAAAAACACGTCAGCATCGGTAGCACATTAGAACGCCAAAAAATAATGTCAACGTTTTGACTTTTCCGATTACTAACATGATAATGATACATTTACCAAATATATAAAATAAAACGTCGCAACAGACTAAGCCTTAAACACGGAATCATAAAAAAAATCCACAGTGCTCCCAGTAAATTGGCGAGGGATTTCATTACGGAGATCTTAGAATCCTCAAGCATTAGTGAGAGTTATTATTAGTTAAGAAAAAAAAACTAGAATTTTATAGATCCACTTTCGAAGGAAATGAAAAAGTACGTTTCAAAAAATAAATTAAATTTGAAAAAAAAAAAAAAAAAAGTTTCAAAACTTTGATGCAATCTGTGTATGGGAAAACTTTGATTTAGTTTGAAACACAACTTCATTTTTTACATTTTGGCCTTCTTTCGTTTTTCATGCATTATTATACTTTTTTTTTTTTTTGAACCCTTACTTAAAAGTAGGCTAAAATCATGTGATACGCTCAATGAAGTAAGTTGCACAATACACATCGCTGCGTCAGAGCAACAGTAAGACATCTAATTCCAGGAATATTCATAAGATATCCTACTGTTATTTTGAGGTGATGATATCTAAAGTTAAAATAAAAGTTAAATACGTAAAGTTAAAATAGTTTCTTTCGTTTTTGAAGTAAGTCATATTTTTCTGAAAAAAAATTATTACGCAGGGGAGTAAAATAGGTCGTTGCAATCCGAATTTTTAAAAACTGGGTTGCATTATTAAAAATTTTGGGAGCCCCTAAAATGCCATGAGCCAACATTTACCTAGTCCAGACCTATAATCTGCCATACAATGCGTCTGAAAGTAGCATTTCCGTACAAATATACGTTGTGTGAGGTAAAAATTTATAGGTTCTTTTAAATGGAAAACAGTAAAAAGAAGAGAAAAGGGGACCCCTTAAAAGTATTAGAATAAAAAAAATGATCAATGAATAAAAATGAGATATATTTTAGAGTGAAATTTTAAAAGAAAATACAATTTCAAACAATTATTTCTCTTTTTTCTTGCGTTTCGTGAGCAATAAAGAAGAAAACAGGCTCTAAGGGGTCCCAGGTTTTTCGGTATTGGTGCAACTGAATTTGAATATTATTTGTTGTTAATCTTTAAGAAATACTAAAATTTTATGTTCAAACTGTCAAAGGAAAAAAAAAAAAAGATGTTCCAAACAATAAATGAAGTAAATTAAATAAAAAAAATTGAAATCTAGATGCAATCTCTGTTTGAGAAAACTGTAATTTGTTAAAAACAAATTCAATTTTCACAGTACACAAAGTCCTTATTTCGCATTTCCATCTGTTATCCTTTTTTCAAACTCTTACTTGAAAGTAGGCCAAAAACATGTGCTGCGTTCAATGTAGCAAGTTACACATCGTAACATCGTCGCGTCAGAGAAACATTAAGACATTCAATCCCAGGAATAATATTGAGGTAACGATATGTTATTTTGAGGTAACACGATATGTTTAGTTAAAATAAATGTTTACTAAGTAAAGTTAAATTATTTTTTCGTTTTCGCAGCGAGTCAGATTTCTGTAAAAAAACATTTAATTGTTGGGGAAAAAAATAGATCGCTATAATCTGGATTTTTAAAAACTGGGTTGCATAATTTAAAAGCTTTGGGAGCCCTTAATTTTTCACGTGCCAACATTTAAAAAGTACGGACCTGTAATCATCCGTAACAATGCCCCTGTAGATAGTGTTTCCTTACAAACATACCTTGTGTACGGTAAAACTAGAAATTAGTTTAATTGAGAAATAGTAAGCTCTGTAAAAAAAGTTCTTTTCTCGCTAGTCTGGAATAACGAGTGCTGGGAAAGACTTTAAATGCAAAGCCGTCGACCCCCTTCCCTAATTAAAAAAAAAAAAAGGATCGTCAATTTTGTTTTTTTTGCAACGTAAAAATTAAATAGGAGAAAAGCGAAAAGCTTTGTAGGGTTATAGGATAAAAATATGAAAAAATGAAGAAAAATGACAGAAGTAATTTTTTTCTGTGGCATTTTAAAAGAAAATGCAATCTTAAAACTTTCCTTCTCTTTTTAGGGGGTTTTATGAGCAACAAAAATGTCAGAGGGCCCTAATGGGACACAGGTTTTCCTATAACGGTGCAACTGAATTTGAATATTACTTTGATGTGAATCTTTCAAAAATGTAAGAAAAAGTTTATAGCATCCTTTATGCATATATATATTTAATACATCAAGTATTAAAAAAAAAAAATTCTTCTTTTTTTTTTTGAAAGTATAAAGTATTAAAATACGTTTGACTAGATTTTCGAGGAGTACTCCTGATTTTCAATGTTTTAAATACGCTTATAGGAGATACTGAAATTGGCTTTGGTTGAAAGCATTTATTTCTATTATAAAATCCCGATACTTCTCGAGATTGCATAGTTGTAAGAATTTTCAGGGGAAAATTATCAATCAATTTAAACGTAAATACCGTAAAATGGGGTGTATAGGAACAGCGGGGTCAATCGGAACAAAACTTCCCAACCGTACAAAGAAATTCTTCATAAATATACTATTGGCTATTTTTCGCCATGAATTTTTTTTTAGAAAGGTAAGATCATAGGAAGTAGGAAAAAAATACTTTTGTCAATCTGGCAACGCTACTGGCTTCTAAAGAGGGCTGCACGTTGAATGCTAGAAAACATCACATTTTCATACACTGCAAAACTTCATATGCAAGAACAAACCTTCTTATATTTAAAAACTATGAGTGGTATGTTTCAATTATACATGTTTCTGAACAACAGAATACCACATTAGAATTTACATTTTTTATAAATTGTGTCATAAAAGTGAAGAATTCTGAAAAATGCCATGGGAAAAAAATTTGCGGGGTGAATCGGAACACTTAGTTCTGTTGTTCCAATTCAAACTTATTTGAAGGAAATTGTTTGAAAAATCAAGATTCTAACCCCAATTCTTATAATCAAGACAGGGACAAGGATTTATTACTGTTTATCCCTTCTCGTGAGCAACTAGATCTTAGAATGACAAAAGTTACAGATTTCAAAAGATTTTTTTCTCCAGGAGACTTTTTTTTACTTAAAATAAAAGGGAGAAAGTCACATAGACTTTATGTAGTAAACGTCTAGCACACAGACAGTGATGAATAAGCGAAAAAATCTTTCAGGACAATCCCCGAAACGCAGAAATTTCAAAAAACTAAAGAAAAGGCAGAGTTTATCCCAGGAGATGTTATGAAAAAACTTAAGCCAAGTCACAATTGCTAGTTTTAAGGACAAGTACATATTTGTGGACGACATGAGTGACTTCCATTCATGTTAAATCTTTGCATTTCAATTCAAAAGCTTTTCTTAAAATTACTTTTCATTTTTCATAAGTTCAAAATTATTTTGAATTTTTACAAATTATAAACGTTTACTGGTACTGAAATTATACATTTATTTGACAGTAATTATCTGTTCTTATTCTCCCCCATCAATATTACTCATGTTTGTGAGACCTATTACAGATTAAGTTGAAAAAAATTAAAATTTTAACAAGTGTTCCGATTGACCCCTATCAGCGGGGTGATTCGGAACACCCATAATTTGCTATATATTTTAATAATAATTGCTCAAAATCTTTTGTCTTTGCTTGGAATATCAAAAGTAAAGCAAGACCGAAGTTTTTACCCAAAAAATCAAATTAAAAAAAAATCTTTTAACTGTTTTTTTTACAATCAAAGCTGAAAAGTGTTCCGATTAACCCCATTTTACGGTACTTAAAACAATGACTTGATAATATTATTTTGTAAAAATCATTGCATAAAAATGTGCTATGAAGCAAATTTCTCCCTCCTCAAAACCCGACTAATTTCAAAGCTGTGCTCCTCACACCTAGTCTTGACCAGCTGTTTCCAGCAAAACCATCTGATAAGCGAAAGTCATAGGAAGCAGGGATGGGCTTTCTCTGTTTTTCTTGACCACCTTAGATTCAACCCAATTTCCACCTCCTTTCCGGCTCTGGGTGATTGAGAAAGAGATCACGAAGATTAAGCTCGTCGTAGGCGACAATCTGTACCTAAGCCCTTTACCCGAGCATGGCTCGAATAATGGGAATAAGACGAGGACTATGGATTTAACCCTTTCGCTCCGACTGGTGACACCTAGGGTAGAGTAGGAAGTAAACAGGACTATAAAACGTGAAAAATAGACCCACGGGGGAGGGACCCTTCCCTGTAAGTCGATGTGGGCTATAAGAGCCAAGCCTCTCGCTTTGTAGGGCAGAGGCATCGCATTAGTTCGGGTATCACCCATTCTGAGGGATAAAATATCGGCCTATTTTTAGTTGCGCCGTGAAAGAAAGGAGACTGTTGGGTAGGGTGAATTTTTGTTAAGATTTGGGGGTGTCGCTATAAACGCGATCCCCCTCATTGGGGTGAACGGCAGTGCCAAGGCCAAGGTCATTTTTGGTGCTACTAACCTGAAGACTTCTTCGTAGGATGGGAGGGTAAACAAGCTGCTCACAAAGGAGAAGACAGGAAGAAACAAGAAACCTATTGGGGTAGGGTCTTCCCTACTTTCCCCCGAAAGATAGCTATCCCCCACTTGCCTACTGGCCCACTTCCGAATTGGAAAGCGAAAGCTGTAAACAAGGTTAGCAGATGCTCCGCAATCGGTTTTCGCTCTCTCTCTCCGTTGGGATCGCCGGTGCTGCCATCTATCAGCTGTTCTCTTAAGGATCGCGGAGATGATCCGATTAAAGCGGTGCGGACGGTTTACCCCCCTTTCCCCCGTTCTCTGAAGTAACTAATAATAATCGTAGCAGTTGAAAAGGACTGTCTGTAACTGTCTGCTGGGGTGCCTCCATCGTCCCGGTTGAGATTACTTTGCAGCTTTTTTACTGGGAGAAACGGCTGGCTAAAAAAAGAAACGTTCCTAAAAATTTATGTACCGGCTGCAGAATCATCGCAATAAATTTTAGAAGACAGACCTTAAAATGTAGTAAACAATGGCACTATTACAGGCTTTTTGACCATCAAAGAATGCAAAGTACATGAATCTTCTTCTTTTCATTTTTTTTCCTTCAAATTTTACTCAAACAATAGTTTAGTTGAAAGTTGTGAAATATGTAATGTATACGTCAGTTATTTGTGGGCAAGGGGGTTGCAATTGCCCACTCAACCTGGATTTGAGAAATTTATGTAATGTACATTTTAGTGGGCTAGGTTATTGTTGCTTCTTTACATAATTTTCTCTGAGTATATATACTTTGTTCCCCCCTGCCCTGGAAGTAACTGGCTAGCGAATACGTTATTCGAACCATAATCGTTTTTTATGAAATAAGTAAACAAAATTAATAGTATGTATTGCATTAATCATGTCTCTTTCAGCTACTGTGTTATAAATTTTGGCGAAGTTTTAATTTAAAGATGATATTTTTTAGGGCTTCTGTAAAATTTGCGTATCAGAAATCTGCTATGCCAGTGTGTGTGTGGCGGGGGTGGGGGTGGGGGGGGGGGGGGTTATATGAAGCAAACACATAAGGTACATAAAAACAATCAAATTTTTTTCTTCTTCGTATGTACCCAAATGCTCTCAATGCAAATAAATTTTATCCGACGATTATTTTGATTGAAAAAGAAAATGCAGTATTATCTCGGATCTACCGTCATTTGTTTACGAATTTCAATATTTGTTGTGATAAATTTTGTATAGTTCAGAATGAATACTAAAAATATCAGGTAATGAAATCAGTCAGCAATTATCGGCGAAATGCATTAACATCAAATTTCAAAAATTTAACCTTATCACTGACTACATGCACAAATTTCTGCATTTTTCACAAAATATCAATGATTACAAATTGTCGAAGTGGTGTATTAAAATATAAACTTCATATGCACTTCAACCATATGCTCTGTTTACGTTTTTTGTTGGAGGAGGAGGGGGGGGGGGCTGCTATTTTATTAAAATCTTTCTACGTCATCCTTCACTGACTTTCACTTTCAGGGGTAACTTCTCGCTTTCTTCTGCTTTCTAACTTGATAAAAGTATGAGGAAATGGGACGCTGATCGTGTCAGGTGGTGCCTTTTGAAGAAAAGATCCCTAGCAGAGATAGGACCCCTGCTGCTAGGCTCGTGCTACAATCCGGAGTGGTACCCTGTAAAAAATAGATGTTGTTTTTACAGTATAATACAACTTATTTTACAGTAATAAACTGTAAAATTTCTAGTTTCACAGTTTATTACTGTGCATTTTACAGTTTTAAACTAGAAATTCTGCTGCCAGTATTATACCCCAAGTAGCACACTTCGTTTTTTAAAGGTTGTAAAATGGTTATTAACGTTGTAACAACCGATTAAAAACGTTTATAAAACGTTTTAACGTTTTTTGTGCTACCTGGGACAGTTGCTTTTACAGTATAATACAGCTAATATTATGGTAATATTGCTAGTTTTGCAGTAATAAACTGTAAAGCTGGTTTTACAGTTTATTGCTGTGCTTTTCCATTTTTAAACTGGAACCTTTGCTGCCAGTATAATACTGTAAAAACAACAGCTTATTTTTTGCATTTACGGATATATCATTCTTACCAGTTCTCTGAAAAAATGAGAAACGAAGCTTTCTTGTCCTAACTAGACCTCACATTAATCAGGAAGCGATACATATTCTCGAAGTTACAAGGATCCACCTGGAAACCTTAACTCAATTTTTCTTCGTGCAGCTGCGACTTTTGTGCTTAGCACGGCAGTCTATAGAAGTAAATTTCTGCTTGCAAAGGTGTTCATGTCTTCATTAGCTGAATTTTATTAGAATTGTATAGTCCTTCAGTGGGTAACTTTGAGCAATAATTTCCCTATTGTTAACTATTCCACTCCTACTATTTAACAGGGTTGGTGTATCTATTGGCATAAAATAAAAGGGAAGCCCTTGAAGTATTGTATAGTAATCTAAAATTAAAAATTAATAATCATTACAACCATTTATAATTAAGTATTTACCTGGTTTAAAGTTAGTTTGACACTCAAGGTAGCTTTGAGCCACGTGAGAAATGGGTAAAATCCCAATTTTACGTCCCCCACATTTACGCCCCCTCCCAATGTTCGTTTTTTTCTGCAGGTCCCTTCAGCAGGTATTTTCTATGTATTTTTCGTATTCTACGTTTTTTCATAGTTCCTTCAGAAACGTAAAATCGGGGTTTCATTCATTTATTCAAATAAAAGTAATATATAGCTATGGAACTTTCAATAAGAAATATTTGATTTACAAACATTGAAAACAAAAACTTTTTGTTTTGTAGCAGTTGAAGCTTTTTATGTATAATTATATTGCATAAAATACAAATGTTGGAAGAGGTATTTAGAGAAGAAAAGAGAAACATTTTATTACTTGAAATAGGAAATAAAAATGTAAAAGAAAACAAATTTCGATTTCTAAACTTAAAAATACACCTCTTTTTTAGCGAGTTATATTGGTAAAGTTGATAAAGACCTCGTGAAAATATAAACATGTAACCTATTAAACTTGAAACTATTTGCCTCAAAGTTCTACGCTGTAATACGCATTTAGTTAAATAATCGATTGGTGAGGGAAATGTTACTTTGGGTGGTTGAATTTTTCATGTGAATTTTACATTTGTGAATCTGAAAATTCTTTGTCTTTATTTATCAGTTATAAAACAAAATTAGAAAAATACATTTTAGGAAGCAAGTGTCAGTAAAATTAACATTTTAGTTTCTATACATAAATAGAATGTATCTATAGTAAGTAAACTACAAAGATGAGATTAACGAGGAACCGACTCAAAATTGCCCTGAAAATAGAGTAAAATTATTATATGTTTTTTTTTCTTTGTCATGTTATTAAATATTTATAAATAAACTCTTACAGAAATGTATCATATATAAGAAATAAATGGCGGAAAAAAAGTGAGTAAAATGTTGTTCACTTTAAAAGATTGGTAGGATTTCTGCATCTTCAAATCGCGTTCCAAAAAAGTTTCCGAATAGTAATTTTAAATTTGTTGTGTTTTATAATTTGTTGTGAACAGCTTTGCTAACTTATTTTCTAAAATTAAAGAACACAAAACGGATTTATAAATCTCGCTAGCTGAATGCAGTACCTGGCTTTCTTATTTTTTTGTTTCAGTTTGAATGTATTGAAAATTTAAAAGTGCTCAAAGTTAACCAGAATGGCTCAAAGGTACCTCGAATGACTATATATATATATATATATATATATATATTCTGATAAAAAGTATAAAAGAAATTGAGTGCTTGAACAACTCTGGAAATATTTGACTCGAAAAATGTGAAATACCTGCATGTTCTAATATACTTTTATTATCATTTAGAATAAAAGTTAACATCGGTAAAAAAAAATGTGGGGTTTTTTTTGACGCTTCTTCAATAAGTAATGTATTACCAATATTTAAAGTACCAGATAGATTATGTTTCAATAAAAATCCGTGGATTGCTTCCTTTCTAAGAATTGAGGTACTAGAGTCAAAATTAGAAGTAGTTTCTTGGTAACGTTCAGATATTACTTTTTTTTTCTTTTCATATTTACCATAACTCCCAGTCCTCATCGAGCATTTAGGTACATAGTTTAATACATTATTCGCTGTTCTCAATATTTCATCTGAAGTGGATTCAAAGTAACTTTTACACATTTATTTTATTATACCTTCGGTGGTATTTTGAAATTTAACTGTGGGCACATATGGTGCACTTTGGAAAAGTGGAGGTCAAGTGCCTGGAAGGCACAGCCAACTTTCTTTCGAAACATTTTAACAAAAATGGACTGTGTTTAAAACGTTATTATTTAATTTGCATAGTACGTGTTAGTATTTTTTATGCTGCATATTTGAGAGGTTGATCATCGCCACAGCAAGTATTTATGCTTTATCTCAAACCTTTTGGAAAGCATGTCAAAACATCCTTCTGTCCTTGAATAAACAGTTCCATATTTATGAACTTTTGTTGAACTTTTCACTTTCTATTTTAACTGTCCCACGGTGCAACACTAAGCACCCAGTAGTACACTTTGGAACAAAGTTCAAGTTCACTAAATATATCTTTTCTGCCAAATGATCAATACAAAAGAAAAAACTGAAAAGAAAAAGAAAGAGTCCTAAGGTGAGTCATTTTCCCACTTTTAAGTCAATGCAAGTAATACAAAGACTGAGAAAAATTATTTTAAGAAACAAATGTTTAAGTAAAATAGATACATTTCACTTTTAGTTTAGTCATGCAGATGAAAAGTTTCAATAAATATGGAATGAGGAATGTAGTATTCAGTCATTTTTCCGAAGCATGAGGGAAAATTCACATACAATCAAGAAAGAGAATGAATTGTTTACGCTAATGGTTCCACGTGAGAGAAAAAGATCAAGCGTGCAAAGCCACAAAGGATTGCCGTAAAAACAACTGTTAGTGTTCTGAATGACTCGTACTAAAATAATGTGAGCCAAATAGAAGGTTTTGTACTTTTGTGAATCTCATACTGTTTGTGTCGGAAATGAAGCAGCATTTCCTGGTACTTTCGAAGCAAATATCATTAGATTACTCAATGTGAAAACAAATCAAAAATATTCATAAATCATTATGACAGGAAATTTCTTCACATGTTCTTCATATCATGCTCCGCATACTTATGTTTATGAGTGCCGTCAAGCGGCTGCTCTTTCATCCCCTTGCTTATCAAAAAAAAAGTTAATTAAAATAGGACAAACTAAATGATAAATAAAAAAAGATTGAATTGTAAATAAATAAACAAAAAATAAATTAATTGATTAAAGAATAATAAATAAATAAATTATAAAAGTAAGAAAATAAATTGAAAGGAAAAAAAGTAGGGGAAGACCGCCTATATTGGACCCCCTAAGAACAGGAGGCCTGTGTCGCTCAATGTGTAGCAAAACAAAAATACCAAATAGGTCATCGTAAGCTAAATTTAATCAGGAACCGCCCTAGGAGCTTATATTTTCTAAAAATATGGAAATTATTTTTTAAAAAATTATCTTACAAAAAGTTGCAAAAGTTCAATTTAGGAATATATGCGCCTATATTGAACCATGCGCTTCCTAAATTGGACCGTATCAGGAAATTATAGAATAATTTATATTTGAACTATACATCTTTTTTCCAGGATTTGCAGTAGAATTTCTTTTGCTTCGGTCTCATTTAGGCAGTGTTGATACACTCACCGATGGCATTTCATGCATTTAATCGTGTTTTGCGCTTCATCTCTATGACAAATATTGCAATAACAATTGTTTTGTGCAGTTTCTTGCTTATTCTTGTGTGACCTTTTCTGCTCTATGCTTCTTTCATACGGCGTTAGAATGATTTCTGAGATAACCTTCCTTTTTGTTATTTCTATTTTTTAGGTAAATTGATATGTGAACCTTGCCTTTACAAAATTATAGTTGAAGTTGACAGTTGAAGTTGCTTTGATGAGAACTATCCGCTGATTATGCAGAGCTTGAACTAATTTAAGTCGTAGCTAGTTCTTGTACATGGTGTACAACAGTCCTCCAGCCAAGTCAATGCCGCTAAATACATGTTAAATAACAGGCCAAACTCCTGTTCTTTAGAATCAACTCACAGCATTTGCCATGGCCTTGATTGAGGTTTACCCATAAGAGTTACCAAATAGTTCTTCTATTCGATATTGGGTAATGGATCTCATTGAATGTTCTTGCATCCATGTATCACACGCTCGATATTAAAATATGTAGACAGAGGCTGAAAAAAGAACATCTTGCATGGTGTGCTTTAAGAGAAATCATTATTATATCACTCTCGTTAACCAAGTTTATTGTATCTATGCTCTTGGTTTAACGGTTTTGATGAAATATTGTATCAATTGTGTGAGTTGTCGTTTGTGATCCAACCTTTTTTTGAACAAGCATATTGCTCACCAGGGGGTGCTTTTACGATAATCACATACATGGAACCTATTCTTTTGAAAATAAGCATGGGGATTGAGGGCGGGGGGGGGGGGGTGTAGCAATTCTGTTGCACTCATGCAGCAAATAGCAAGTGTGTTTCTAACACGTTCACCACCCATTACTGCTCCAAACTAGTGCTTACCTTTATACGTCATTATATTTTTGGGGCTTTTGGACTGTGAAAAGACCGGTTTCATCTACAGTGAACATTTTAGTAGCATATTAATTGCTTCCTTTTAAAATCTTTTCGAACAAATCGAAGAATTTCATTTTTTTTTCCTCGGTAAACCAGCACTAATTTTATTTAAATTAATAACTATGTTTAACAACCTGAAACTGCAACTTAATGGAAAAAGAGAGAGAGAAAAAAAACAAATACTTCAAGAATTTGCAGCTTCTAGAAAATATGCTTGATAAAAAAATGAATATCGTGAATAGGTGTTAAAGTATGCTTAAAATAATCTTAACTACGCTATTAAATGAGATGAGTCACTTATTTAATGTTACAATTAATAAAAAGTCTCGCTTAAAATCATATTCTAAAATTGGACCACCGGTCCAATATAGGAAAATTTTTTCGGTCCAATAAAGGAAAACATGCCATTTTTTATTCTTCAGCTTATTTCTCTGTCAAAAATTATTACAATCGAGCATGTAAATACATTGATGTGATCCTTATTAAACACAGATTATCATGCTATAACAGTAGTTTACCTCAGCCCACAAGTTTTAGTACTATCTTACTAGGTACAAGTCCGAAAAATAAGATTTTACACGTTTCCAACATAAATCATGCCGTAACTCACGCTACGCAGTTCGAAGACTGGTGAAACTTCATACACATTGATTTTATTCCTAAAACTTTATGTATCTACCGTTAAAGTGTAGCATAGATCTCTGTACTTGATTTTAAGCCCGAGGTCCAATTTAAGCAGTGGTCCAATATAGGCGGTCTTCCCCTACTTAAAAAAATTATATATATATATATATATATATATATATATATATATATAATAAAAAAAATAAATCAATAAAAAAAACAAATATTTTTTTTTTCTCCTGATTTACACGTGGGTGCTGCCCGTTCACTGTATTTGATTATGGTAACATATCTGCTTTTATATGATTTCGAAACGTTTTTTATTTCAATAAATTAATGCACGCATAAATTTAATAATTTTATTAAAAATTGCTGATTTCCGCTGTGCTATTTGAAAATACTATCACGAAAAGTAAACTTAAGTGTAGCGTGAATAGTAAATTTTAATTGTATGCAGCATAGGAGGCTTTTGCACCAAAAAAGTGGGGGGTTAATAATTAGGGGGTTAGGGGCAGAAACTCTGAAGCTCCGTTTTTCTTATTTTTTTTAAAGCAAAACTCGGCTATATTTCTGGATTTTAACATTACCGATGAAATTACTGCTAAAAGAATGGAATATGGCCTCCGAAATCAAGACGGAGGGCCACCTTTCACATCCCTCCTCTTATTCAAAGTTTCAATCTGAAAACTGCATCTTTTTGGAATTTTCAGCTTTTATTTTCATTATATAACTTAATCCACAAAGTAAAAAATTATTTTTTTCAATCGATCATCAGTTTTAAGCTCTGAAAAGTGAAAAGGAAAAGGCTCTTTACTTTTAGAGGTGAGGCGGTGAGGGGGCAGTCGGCCCTCTGTACAAGCCGCCTATGAAGTGCAGACTAACTGCGTGAGCTACTCAGCATGAAATTTCAACAATTGCTCAGCATAAAACTTTAATTCATCATTTTCGTACATGCGCAACAATAAAAATTATCCATTTAAGGCGTATAAAACTAATATCTGTACAGAATAAAAAAAAATACCTGCACAAATTACTAAAATGGTGCTTTCATTATCTACTAGTCATTCATGGGTATACCTAGAGTAGGGGGAATTACGATTCCCTTATAACAATTTTTTCTTTAAATTTAAGCCGGATGATATCGGTATCTTTTGACATTCACTTCAACTTCCGTAGCACCCCTACGCAATAATGCCACATATCTGGATACTTATTCTGCTATTATGTCTCACATCTATTGTGATCGGGGCACCGTTTTTGCCAAAACGAACTCCTATCACATTAGTCTTCTTCTTCAAGAAGTTACTTTTTGATGGGCTGTACCGTAAGTGGGGCAAATGTATCATATTTTCAGTGCTCACTGGACCCAGTGGGGCTGATTTACCTCTACTCCTCTCTTTCTTCTTTGGGGAGTTAAAAGGCTTCTTTCTATTTAGAGCCCGACTGCGACTTTTAACTCTCTCTTGCTCCTTTCATTCCTTCTTCACTGTCAAACCTGTTTCAATAGCGGCCCGCATCTATCAATGGTCAGTACAAAGTCGACAAATAACGTCACATAACATCTGGTGTGGAAAATGCCCAAGTTGATATATTTGCCGTGACCCTTGCTTTTGTGCTTTTTGACATTAGCTGTTCGGGGGCTGTTCTGGAGTAAAATTATATTTAAAGAATTGCATTAAAATGTATAAATACGTTTTGAATTTTATCAAATTAGGTAAAGATAGATTCGGAATAACTGAAAAGAATAACAAAACGAAAATTAGGTGTGTGTTTGAGCAGCGAATTAAAACAATCGGAGTGAAAATCGTATGGAAAGGTAAACTAGATGCATCCATATTTAGTTTAATGAAATTTAAAGAACAAATAGGCTTGAAATTGCATTGAAAGGTAAACTAGATGCACGCTTGGGTTACTAATTGAATTTGCATCAGACTGTGAAAGAAGTCTGTTAAAATTATATTGGAAGTTAAATTAGATGCACGCTTGCACGAGAATAGCAATAAAATGGCAGGAGGAAGTACAAGCTAAGAATAGTAAAATGTAATTGTAAAAGGAAGAGATGTTTGCCGAAATTTGCAGCCACTGTTGCATAGATTGTCATGGACGATCGAAATTGTACAGAAGTGGTTTATTTTTCAAAAAGGATGTAATAAGATGCCAGTTTCCTGTCATCAAGTGGATATACTATGCCTACTATTAATTGCTTTTTCTTGTTACAAATTTCCTTTGAGCTTGGACAGAATATAACCAAAATCAAAGTATGAGCCAGATAATTTTTTTGACTGTAAATGGCCTAAACAGTCTCTGTAATTGTCATGTTAGATAACCAATTATGTGAGATATCTATTAGACCTTATTGCAAAACTCTGTACCTCAGAACCAGACTAACGTAAGTCCATTTTCGTCATTTTTCGGTAGAGGGGAAAAACGATTGTCGAATACATCGTTTTTCCCCTCTACTGAAAAATGAGGAAAATGAACTTACGTTAGTCTGGTTCTGAGGTACAGAACTATGCTAGACTAAAAAAAAAATATTTGTTTGAAGTTTGAAAAAAAGGCGAAATGTTTCATTAGAAGCTCAACTGAGCAACTTCCGACGGCTAAGATACAGGGACGTCATTTCGAATTTTTCCAGGGGAGGGGGCATAGGGTGCATACACAATGTAAAATTCACCAAAATGTGGTAAAAATCACGCCCACTAATATGCAAAAACATTGATTTCCCAAAGTCAGGGGGGTAATTGCCCCCCCCCTGCTCCTCCTAAATGACGGGCCTGCTAAGATATGAATAAAAAAATAGAAATGTATCTTTATGTATAATTATTTTCAGACCAGTTTCTGAAAACAATTACACATAAAGGTACAATTATACTTATACTTGTAAGTACATATCCTATTTGGCAGCTTACTGCAAATTTCGTCAGTATAAAGAACCAGAAAATGATTTCGAAAGACAAAGCACATGTATATTTGACTAGCTTTTTGCAACAGGGTGAAACAGGTCTTTAGGAAAGCACGTTATCTTCGGTTTTTTCTTTCAGTATTCTTAATTACTAAAAAAATTGGCTTATTTATGTCCCCGAGTTATTCGAGTATGTCACACTCCCCTCTGCCTAAAATTTTCAAAGTAGGTCAAAGACCTTACTTTTGCGAAAGAATTGGGCGACGGACGCAAAAGGTGACAATCTCAGGCTGCCTATCATCTGTTTAAATATTTGACAAAATTTATAGAAAGCCAGAGAATTGCGCCACTGATACATAGGCTTCAATAGAAACAGCTGGTGGATTATTGAAGAGCTGTTTGCAGACTACTTGACGGAATTCAAGATATTCCATTCATTCATTGATGTTTGTCCAGTAAACACTGAGAAGAGAAATCTTGAAGCCAAAGAAAGGAAGAAAGTTTTCTTACAATCCAGCTGCTGGGACATAGTAGCTGCTATTCTAATCCTTTCTACCCTCTGCCATGGTTTTCTGAAAGGTAAATACAGGTGTAACACCTTACTTCAGACATTTAAAATTAAGATACCAGTTTCGTTGGATTTGAATTGTGAAACGGAAACTTTCAAAGTATAGGCTAAAATGTTTTAAAACTAAATTAAATCATTTTGCCTACGTGCGTACGCTCTAGTAACACTTTTTTGCACTCGTCATTTGGACAAGACGAGACGCTAACATTCGGATTTAATGATATGTAATTGAACTTTCTGGAAGAGATAATATTGCGATATGGAAAATAACAATGCGATAGCTGGGAAGAATAACTTCATTTTTATAAGTTTCAGTCATAAATTGAAATATTTAAACGAAATCAACGATGTATTTTTAGAATATGCATTTTGTAGGCAGTTTTATTAACATCGTTGTGATTTGCTACACGCACTTATTTCATACCCTAATACGTGTGTCAGACGATCCCCTCCCCTGCTCAAATTTCATAGTTTCTCAAATTTTTGTTTTTTCGTAGGTTCTCAAATCCGGCTTATACACAAGTATATACAGGGTGTCCACTCCTATCGTGGACCAATAGCTAATTTCTAAACCGTTAGAGATACGCATATAGTTCATTTAGGAAAAAATCTCCAAATTACGAAAGGAATTTTGGGTCTATTCAATGTTTTTCAAAAAATCAAATTTTGAAAGAGTTACGAAATTTAAATTTTTATACAGCCCCCCAGTCCTATCAATCATATTTAGTAAAACATTCTTGACACTGTAACGTTTAAAACTAAAAAAAAATTACTCTTCTACCACAAAAATTGACCGAGTTATGAAGTTTTGAAAAATCAAGATTTTGCATTATTTCATGACGTCATCGAGAGATCACTAAAGGGACCGTATGCGAAATTCTTCAAAATCTTGATTTTTCAAAACGTCATAACTCTGTCAATTTTTATGGTAGAACAGTGATTTTTTTTTAGTTTTAAATGTTACAGTGTCAAGAATGTTTTACTAAATATGATTGATAGGACTGGGGGGCTGTATAAAAATTTAAATTTCGTAACTTTTTCAAAATTTGATTTTTTGAAAAACATTGAATAGACCCAAAATTCCTTTCGTAATTTGGAGATTTTTTCCTAAATGAACTATATGCGTATCTCTAACGGTTTAGAAATTAGCTATTGGTCCACGATAGGAGTGGACACCCTGTATATTGTGTTTTTTTTTTTTTGGCTCTTTTTTCTTTTACTGGGTATATATTTTTACAAGAGTGTGTATGTACGTATACACATGCAATGAATCATCTTTAAACACGAAAGAACTGCAATTAGAAATGTTTCTAAAAAATCATGCAAAAATTTACCCTTAACTTATATTTTTAAACCAATGAAGCTATGCAGTGGCGTATCCAGGAATTGATTTTGGGGGGTGCACCTCGAACATCGACACTGGTGAGAAAGGAAAAAATCAAGAAATATGGTAACTTTAAAAACGCAGTATTTCGATTTAATTTTTTCTATTGAACGTTGCTCAAAGATTGTTTTTTTTTCACAAAAATGAATATCATGCAAGAACAATAAACATATTACGAAAAAAAAAATCTCAAGCCAAAAGCACTCAAGTCTTCATCGGAAAATTGATAGATCATTTATAATTTTAAAAAAATAGTTGCATGATAGAAAATATTTTTGAAGGTCCGAGAGCACCAAAATGAAATTTTTGTACATTTTGGGTTTTATGAAGTTTTATTTTATGATTATTTTTGTTTCATCAAAGATCATATTCTACAAAATGTCCATTTAAACGTCCTTCAGATGTTGGGGAAAACGGGGGTAAGATTTAAATAACGGGGCAAATTGGAATGTTAAAACATTTTAACTCTTCTGCGCCATCCACCTAGCAATATACTAACTATATTCTTAAACCTATAGTCGATTGGACGATTGCGATTCAAATATAAATAGACTGAAAAATCAAAGGGAATATATACAACTCATTTTCAAAATTTCATACACATATTGTAATATTTTGCACTTTCTGGAAAATTGCTTTTGTTTTTCAGCTATTACTTACTCCTTTTTTTAAAAATCCCAGATGTGCTCATTGATTAATTCATTCATTCGCATTCCTTAATATTTCAACTTGTTTATTTATTCATTTTTAATAAAACTTTTAATAATAAAATAAAAACTTTCATTTCATCCCATGAGAAAAGAAAGTAGAAACTGATCCCTTTTTCTCCAAGGTAAAAATTTACTGCTGAAATGCGCAGTAATGTTTCAATGTAAGTGTTAATATAAAAAACATTTTTTTTTAATGTGCGATATGTTTTTAAACAAAAACCCAATTTGTCACATTTCGAAAGAAAAAAAATAAGCTGGTGTTTTGTTGATTTTTTCTTTACGATGTAAAATAATAATATAACAATTTGTTCAAAATAATCTTTATAAAAGAGAAAATAAGAGGAGGAGCAATGCTTAAACACATTTAAATCATTTAAATAATCTGCAATTAATAGGAAGCTTAAACGTCTAAAAATGTTTGTGAGAGGCGCGGGTATTTTTCATTGAAAAAACCTGAAGCATATTTACATGAAGGTTACATGTTTTTTTCAAAATTCGGTGCCACCATTTTTTATAGTCTTACAAAATCTTGGGGGGTGCATTGGTCCCTTGGCACCCCCCCTAGATACGCCACTGAAGCTATGTGACACATTTCTTAAATTCAATTAGTAATTTAGATTTTTAAATGAATATTGTAAATAAATTGTCATTTTCTCTTTTCTGAGCAGAAATTAAAGTATTTAAGTACAATTCAGTTATGATAATATACAGTATTCAATATTACTGCTCGCGCAAGTCCTACAGATCCCCAGAAAAGTGTTGTTAACCAGGGCAGCTCTCGAGCCAGTCTAACTTTTTCACTTGCTATTTTCGACCAGTCACGTGAATGAAATCGCATCCGATTCCTCTCTATCTGTTATAAAAAATTTTACGTGAATGAAGCGAAAATGATAGTGACGTTAATCCAAGGCGTGCAAGAATGAGTTTGATTGAAATATAAATTTATTTTACAGACCCGTCCAGTAGCAAATTACAATAAATATATAAATTTAATTAGTTTTCCGCCGGACATCAGGTATAACTACTCCAATGATGCATGCTTAAGAAATATTTTGTAGGATATGAGGACTTAGGTTTAAGTTTACACCACAAGAAAAAAGCAGGAGAACAAATGTTTAATTTTGGAATTGCCTATTAAAAATTTTTGCATTCTTGAATTATTCCATTCTTAGAAGCACTTTCAGGTCAAAAGTCGGGAAAGCCTGAAGCAAGAAAAAATTAGATATCTTAAAACAGTGAATTTGGTTCACTGCTGAATAAAAGTAAAACTGAGGTTTAAAATGCTTAATACAGGAGAATTATGTTTGCTTTCCTGACATCGAAAGAAAAATCAGATCAGTTATAAGTAAATTTGAAATGACATTAGTTAAATATGAGAAAAAATGCAACTATAGCACTAGTGATGAACCCGAATTTGAATAAAGTATCCCATTTGTGATCGATGTTCAAAATACGAACAGTGGCGTAGCTAGGGGTTGGCAGAAGTGGTTCTTGCCACGGGCGCAGTAGCCAGGGGGGCGGCATTTTGACCGATTAAAAAAATTTTTTTTCTTGTTTGGTTAAGTCCAAACAGACTAAAAAATGAAAATTTGAGACACCCCAAGCAGCGCAAACTTCGCCCCCGCGCTACAAGGCAAACTATACAAAATGTGCAACTTTGCTTCGGTAGATTTCGGTTGGATACACTGATGTTAGCTTTAATCCATCTGCCAGTTTGCTAGGAGAGAATTTAGTTATATGGGGTCTTGGTAGTCTGTATAATAGGCTGATCTGAAATATTCCTTTTTCATTCACGTAAAAGAGATAGGAGCAAACCTTTTCTCTCCGCTTCTCTCCAGCAGGTTTTTTTCACGATATCACTTCAACTTATCAATTACATAGTATACTTCGGAAATAACGTTCTACGATTTTAAAAATCGCCGAGCTTTTATTGAAAACATTTCGGATACAGATTTTTGGAATGCAATTTTATAATGACAGAAAATAACTCCTCTGTTGGTGACAATTTTCCTGTGGCGAAAACTAGCGAAAGAATAATATGTATTTCTCAAAAAGGGGAGGGGGAGGTTTCTAAAAACGACTATTGCAATTTTCGCGATTTTAAAAATTTGTTCCAAGAGCCTTCATTAAATCAATAATTCCAAAAATGAGTAGTACTGCGGCGAGATTTTTAACGAGTATAACGTTTTAAAACGCTGTTTGTGCTTCGATGGCTCAGTATAGAAGGTTATTAGAAGGTTTAAATTAAAAAAAAAATTGATAAATAAATCCTATTTTTAGTGAGTTTCGATTTTGTATTTTGGAAATTTTTTTATGTTATACGTACTTTAATGAAGTGATCTCACTTCTAAACTATATATAGCACTACTTTGTTCTTAATACTCATTACCGTTTTAGTATTATTGGGAGGGATTGAGCTCGATTCGTAATCACGGCAGTGCAATATGTTTTGTGCTCTTTCTATTGTTAAAATAAATAAAAATAGCTATTGTTTCTCATGTATTACTGAACAAGGAAACGCCAAGTGAATGTTGACGGAAGATGCGTGTACTTTACGCTACTTCAGGGGGCGAACCACTTTTTTAAAATGATATACAAATGAACGTACTAATCAGGTTTTTTTTTTATCATTTTCAGTTCGAGCACCGTCGTTGTGGTACCCACCAATACCTTCCCTATTGTTGAGCCCATGTTTGAAACGCTGTATTTAAAATTAAAAAAAAAAAAAAAAAAAAAAAATCACGAAAATTCATCTGGCACTTTCTTAAAGCCAGGGAGGGAACAGTTGCCTCTCCTAACTCTTCACATGGTTTATTTTAGAATTAAATAACGGCGGGTCTCTGGAATGTTTTGAATGCTTAGAATGAAAAGTGTTTATTCATAAAACATAATCGGAGGTCTAAAATCGCGAACTATTTTTTGGTTTTATGCAAGGTGTCGTATTTATAAAGTCAATTCAGATTAATTATGCTTTTTATATTTTCTCAGCTTTCTTAATTTCAAAAGAATTAATGCTTTGATTTTTATTTAAAATGCATAAATGATGTTTATTGTATACATTCTTCTAGTATTTTAAAACAAATTCTATTTAAAATGAAAGCTGTTGTGGAAAACGAAAATACTGTGTTCAACAACGAATTGCAACAATTATTTGCATTTTGAATTACTGTAGTCCCCGCTTAATCGGGTAAAGGAAAAACGAATACCCCGCTAAAACGAATAAAAAATCCTGGAACCGATGCCATAGAGGCAATGTTGAAAATTCCCGCTTAATTGAACAATATTTCTTGGAACCGAAAGTATTCGTTTAAACGGAACCGACAGCATGTGAAATGATGGGGAAAGGTAGGAACGCCCCGAACTAAAATTGTCGGAAAGAGAAACATTTTCAAATTGAACAAAAAATTTGTAAAAAAAAAACTTTGATTTTACCCAATAATACGAACAAGCAGACATATGCACACATAAAATAAGAGGAAACATTGAGCATCGTTAAAAATGCTGGAAAAAAGAAAAAAGAAAGGTTGCAACATTGTCTGCAAATTTTTCGAATAAATAAATCAAAAATTTTTCAGTACGGAAATTTTGGGAGGTCACAATGACCTCCCATCAAAGCGAACCATGGGGGGCGCAATTTTTCAAGTTCGCCACGGGCGCTGGGCCCCATAGCTACGCTACTGAATACGAATAGTATCTGTCAGAAAATTTGAAAATACGTGTTTATTATTCTTGATTGCGTTTATCAAATCTACTACAATTTAAAAATATATTTACTAAAGTATGAGTTATTCTTGTTAAAATGGGTAAATCCGAAAACGAGAGATTACTTACTTAATTGTGATATTATTAGAATTATGATTAAAAAATATGTCTGAGGAATTTTAAACATTAAATTACGAAAAAAAAGGTCAACTGAGATTCCTAACAACACTTTGAGCTGTAACAAAGAAAAAAAAAAGAAAAAAAAAGTTGGAGTGTTAACGCAAATTAGTACTCATTTTCTCTATAAGATTTTCTTCTCATTGTTCAATTTTGAAAGTATTCTTAGTTTGTTTAAAATATAATTATTTATTTGAATCTCCTCGACGTTGTTTATGTTTATGTTTTGTATAAACATTCTACTAGTTCTGAAGAAAAGTTATTTCTTAGAATACAATACTTTTAGACGTAATGGGATGCTTTTCTGTTCTTTCAATTAATTTTAAATTTGTAGTGGTTTGACTAGTATAAATGTATACAACTTTGAATCTTTTAAAATGTCAAACACTTTGTATTCACTAAAGTTAGATTGTTTGGCTAGCTGTAAAAATTCGTATACTTTTTATTTACTTCAAATTTAGGTCACGTGTGAAAGGTTTCAGTTAATTCTATAATTCATTTTCTCACTTTAACGTAGTTTATTCTTTCAAAACTGATAGTTAATAAATTAAGTAAGCTTAAATTTTTGAACCGTTACAGAGTATTTATTACTTCAGTTTTCATCGTCATTTGGGTTTTGCATGCAATGTATTCTGTGTGTATTTAATAGGCTGTTAGGTGCAAAAAGATAGAGAAGCTTTATTTCCCCCTCATTTTACTGCATTTTTCCTACCAATCGCAATAAAAAATATCAAAATCAAAAGCAACGAATTTTAAAAAATCTTTAAAATGTAGTTCAATGTGTTCTGTACTGTTTTGTATCAAATTTCATGAAAGATAGACGAATGGTCTTCGTTTTGTACGAAATACAGTGAAGAAACCTTACATTTGCTTATTCTTTGTTTTTTGTTAGTAAATATATGCTTCCGTTATTTTCAGTGTCTACGCTATTTGTTCATTTATTTTTTTACCGACTTTTTTAGAATTTATTGTACCCACTTACTACAAAAAACCCTTCAAAGAAGAACTATTTTATGCTTGTTCTTTTTTCATTCCTTTGAATTTTTTTAGTTTTAACAACTTGCTATGAAAGGACCTTTCACGAAAAGCAATATTTTATATGTGTAATGTTACATTTAAAAAATGCCTTTTGAAAACTTTTTTAAAGTTAATTATTAATTCTTCATAAATTGTCCACAAAAATAAACCTTAAATCAAAAAACAATATTTTATGCCTGTAACGTTTCGCTTTTTCAAATAAATATTTGAAATATTTTCTTTAGTTGTTTAACCAATTTGCGACGAAAAAAACCTTCATGAAAAATTAAATATTAAATACGAGTAATGTATAGTTTTTTTAAACCTTCAATAAAACTTTTAATGGTTACTTAATTTTTTTTAACGAATTTTACTCGATAGATACCTTTCTTTATCGGTGTATTTATTCAATACTAGTATTTAATCAATAATCCAATTGTTCTTGTTTCAAGAATTTTCAAGCTAGAAGGAATATAGTTCAAACACCGATATAGCTGTTCCTCCTTCGCGAGCAGCTCTTTCACCTATAAGTAATAAGAGAGCCAAGCGGGGAAAGTGGTAAAAAAAGAAAAAACATGTTTTTCAGTGGGCTCCCCTTTTCCTGCTGTCTCCTCCACAATAGCATTACGGAGGAATGAAAAGACCAGGCACACGACAACCTTTTTAAAGGAGAGGCCCATGCGGCTTTTCTGGCAAAAGCATTAGCAATAACTTTATTCATATGTTCTTCCGCATATATGCCCGATGTTAAAAAATGTTACAAAAAACTCTCCCCTCTAATCTTATCCCCTCCTAAAATACCCTTGAATGAAAGTGTCACCTGACCCACGTACCACAGACAACAATACAACAGCCAGCTACACCTGAGATATGAGTAGCGCCATCTGTCCGCGAAATACCTGGCTAAAAACAAATCGGTGTAATTTGTCCCGAGTTGGCCAATGAGATTCTTCGGTTTTTTTGCATCTGCTTCGGGGGGTATTTATTTATCCAAAACGCTTCTCGCATAACAGAGAAAGTATAAATATGATGCGAAAAATTTCTCTCCTTGAAAGCTATCGATCACTCCCTAGTTGAAAACGTATATTCTGCTAGAGAGGAGGAGAGGAGATACCGTGTAATTACGATTAGTGGGTCAGCCATTATTATATGGACCAGATATTATCAAAACTAGAACTTATTTTGGGTCTTTTCACACCTGGTGCAAATGTGGAGCGTATTGGAACCGATTTGAACTAGGAATTCGTGTTTGTTCTACAGCGCGTGTTAGACTTAAAATTATACATGTGATTTTGTTATTTTCAGCGGGGGAAAATTATACAATTAGAAAATGTGAAACAAAAAAAAAATAATAATAATAAAGTTTAAACACTGATTAGTCTAATGTTTATAAACCCCCTAGGGTCCAAATAACCCTTATTCATAACCCAGACTTTATCATTTTACTGTAATTGGCTCAAGTAACCCCCTAGGGTCCAAGAAACCCTTATTCACGGTACTGGTTTATTTTGTACTGTCGCAAACTGTTTTTTTTTCATCCTTTTAGATTATTTATTTATATGTACGTATTTATTTTGGAAGCTTTTATCTTATTTACTTAGTTAACAGGTAAAAACACTCATTCATATTGTCATTTTGAATAGTTTGTTCCACAAAAAGTTTGAATCATGTGCGAAAGATGTGCTGGAAAATCGTCACCGAAAGCCGTATGTATATTTCCTTGACTGTCGCTAAGTTTTGGGTAAATTTAATGCAATAGCGCAGTCATTCCTTCATTTTCCTTGAACTTAAAAAACACTGACTAGAGACTTACATACTATTTCAGTCAAACACTGTTTGACAGCGCCCAACGTTATTGTCACGCAAATTCACTTGTAAGTATACATGTTTCTAGGTCAGCTAATGAAAGCGCTCTTGATTCATATCCATCAGGTTTTCATTAAAGAAAAAAAAAAGAGAGAAACTTTTTAAAAATTTCTCGCGCGGGTGTGTATATGTGTGTATAATCCTATATCTACAAGCACATATATGTGTGTGAAGTGTGTGTGTGTGTGTGTGTGTGTGTGTGTGTGTGTGTGTGTGTGTGCACGTAAATCAAAATCAAAAACGAAGAATGAAATGAAGGCAACCAATCAAACCACAACTCTTTTGACATGCTTAAATTTGAAGAGCTGAAAACTAGTTTTTGTAAATAATCATGCAGCCTACTCTGGGGCAATTTAATGCCCCAGAGAAACAGTGCACAGATTCATTTTGTTTCTGATTTTAAGTTCAACTTGAACTACAAAGGAAGTAATTAGTTTCAGTTTCTTATTGTAGTATTTTCTTTTTGCATCCGCTTTTATCATTTTTCATCTGGAATGGCGAAAGGAATTTTAACTAACATTTTCTGGAACAGTTTGATGAAAAATCCATTAGCATAATTTATTATTATAGTAAGTTTTATATAAGTAAGCATATTAAGTTTTTTTCTCCACTCCTTGCAAGAGATATATTTTACGTTTAGTTTATAGTTTTACTGAGTGAACCGTAAATACTAAACAAGTCGTTTAGAAAATACACTCGTTTTTACCCAAAAACATTGCTCTTCCACATGACGACAAACATTTTGATTACTTTACATCCAATTAGCACGAAGAACACGGTGCAAGTTATGAATCATATCTAATAATTTGGTAATCACTTAATAGCATGATTGCAATGAATACAGTAAATAAATGTCGTTAAGAGATTTACAATTAATTGTTGCAGTTAATTTAGTACTTAGTTTATATATCATCGAAACTTTAATTTCTGTTTCTTTTCTTTATTTTCGATTTTAGAAAATAAATCTGAGTTGATATTTGTCTGTGAAATTATAAGCAGGAAGCGAAGTAAAGTCCTTCAACTAATCCTACTCAAGAAGTACTGACACATTGACACACTAAGAATCTTAGTTCATTTATACTTTACCAATGTAGTTTAGAAAAAAAAAAGTCCGTATTTAAAAAAAAAAACTTTTTGAAGCAGCTGCACCAAGGAACTACGATGTTAACTTCGAGTTCAAGAACTTGATCATCGAAATGTTTCTCATCCACCCACAACAAAGAACGAATCCTAATGCCAAAACGTTGCAACAAGCTATGACGTATCGCAACTCTCGTTTTCAGTTGCCATAGGACACGGGTATTTGTTTCCCTTTCATCAAGGAAATACGAGTACGACACATGCTGACATGATATTATAAGAAAGATGACGGATTTCTTCGCGACAGCTATTTGATGTTTAAATGGCACCCCCTTTTTTGTTCTCCTGTTGCACCAGGGACCCAGTAACACGCTTTCTTTTCGAAGTGTGACGCGTCCAAGTTATGTTAGCGTCTGGAAGCAGTGGGTGACATTGTTAGCGTCATCTGAGCGTGTAGAATTGCTTGTCGATTAGGGATGAGTTCCTAAGAAAAGGTAATGCAGCTGCTGCATCGGCTCAGAGGTTAAAAAAATAAACCCAGGAGGGGTCAGTTCCTGGTCCTTTGGTACATACGGGGTGTCCTTTTTCTATAATTTTCTTTGGTGAAAGCTTGTTTTTAACCGCATTTCTTAGATGCGATTTTATGGTAGATTTTCACATCAACACTGAAGAAGATATGATTTCTATTGAATATGATATTTCCTGCAAAATGGCATAGAGTGAAGACATAAAAATTTTATAAGAAAGAGAGCAAATGAATAGAAATGCAGAATATGTTTTACCTTACGCTTTATGGAAATAGCTTGTTTCGTGCGGGGGTGTTTTTGCTGTATTACCCTCCTATGCATGGTAAACAATGTTGCTAACTTCTAACGCTTTCCATCAACAATTTTGCCCCCCAAATTAAAGTCTGCATTGTCACTATCTGGGGAATTATTCTTAGTGAAAGTAAATAAATAGTGTTGATAGAAATATTCACAAATACTAAAAGTGGATACGATTTTGAGTGCTTAATTTAACTAACTCATATGAGTATAAATTCGTTTAAATATAAAAATTTATATACTAATGTACATATTCAATTTTTGTCACCCTGTGAAAGACCTTAGTCTTATCTGTCATTGGATGGGTCTTGGTTTTTGTGTTACTATAACTATAACTATATATATATATATATATATATATATATATATATATATATATATATATATATATATATATATATATATATATATATATATATATATATATATAATCTAGCGGTATTTGTTGTATTTTTTGTCTTTGCGTTTTAAAGCATGTTTGGTGTTTTGTTACACGGAGCTGTTAGCTGTAGCAGAAATTTAGCCAAGTTGAAAGTTAAGAGAGATCCGGGTATCTTCATTTAGTTTTCCTCACTGCTTTGTGAGATGATACAATTGCGTTAATCTAACTCTATGAAGTTAACTGTCTTATTAAATTTGATTACACACAACAAAATTATTTATTTATTTATTTGTTCCGTGGATCTTAGAACTCAGAATTTATGTATTGGTCACGTTTTGTGAAATCCCGACTATTAAGTTTGAGACAGAAACAAAGTTTCAATTTTCTTTTTTTTTTTTTTTTTTGAAACACAAGAGTGAATGGACTGCTTGGCAATGAGAAATTGATGATTTTGATTTTATTTTCCCCGCTGATTTTTAGACTAATGCAGTAGCGGTAATTTAAATTTGTAAAGATAAATTTGTAAATTTCCAATTAAATATGGATGTAGCTAAATTCTATTATTATTATTATTATTATTATTATTACTAACAATAATTCTGAGGTAGAAAATTCTAAATTTATTGATCATGGCTCGCTAAATCCTGAGGGCTACGCACGCGGCAGAAACACCTTTCGGTTTTCTTTTTTGGCGCTGAATCGAAGGGTGAAAGGACTGTTTGGTGGGAGAGAGATGCAGGTATATATCTTGATTTTTATTTTCTCTTTCGCCAGCTCTTTAGGTGGTCTAAATGGCTGGGACTTGGGGAAACAAACAGCTGCAACGGGGACCATATCTGCAGGGGGTGAGCCAGCTAAGAATGGTCTGACAAATAAGAATAAGAAAGAATGGATGGAATAAGGGGTGTTTCTATTTTTGAATTGCATGTAGAGATGCAGGTACGCGTGTGACATTTGTTTGGAGCGATTTGCAGGTTTGATTTACGACCTACGTTATTCTAATGTCTGAATTTTGAGATTATTACATCTGAACTTTAAATGCCTCCGTCTTTGAGGCAGCTTATCTGTATTTCATTTTAAAAAATCTCTGCATCAATTTTAAAAGGGAAATAGTTGAGCATCACTTTTAGGGTGTTTAGTTTAATGTTTCGTTTACTCTCACAATCGCTACTGGAAAGGGACCTATTTGCCTATTTTTTCGTAACCTTTTCTATTTATCTCCGAAATTTTCAGTTGAAGGTGAGAAGAAGAATAAAAAAACCTTAAGCATTTATTATTTTTTTAGTGCATTGATTATAAACTTTTTTTTTTTACAGCTTAAAGAGTAAAACTTTTTCCAATGCCCCAGTAGTAACTTTGCAAAAGGGAGGGGGGCTAATTTCTGAGAAGCAAAAGTTTAAAGTGATTTTATTCGATCCTTTAACCTTCTTTCGCTGCCCAACGGGGTGGTACCGACTCTATTGAGAGACATTGCATTAAATAATAGGGCAGGGGTGGAACAATTTTAACAAAAATCTGGTTTTGACAAACTTTTCTATTGTTGAACGCTATACATTTCAGAACAACAAATTACAACATTTTTACATTTTAAAAATATGAAATTGATAGTGAATATTATAATAATTTAATTGTAGAAAACAATTACAGAAACAATAAACATGCCCCATTCCTCACTTACAGACGGGAGGGATGGGATATGGTTTTGAAAGTTAAAATACTCATACTTTAAAAAATATAATGAGAAAAAAATGTAGGTATTAATTAGAAACTTTTAGCCAGATGACAGTAATTCAAAAGTCTGATTTTTGAACTGTAATTTTTCGAAAAACAGCCACAATGTGAATAGTTTGTGTATTTTTCGCCGCGCGCGATGAAGGTAAAAAATAAAATAAAATGATATCTTACTGTGTTTTTGTAGTTTTATGAAATATTAAGGAAGTACACAAAAAAAGGGAAAAAAAGGAAGAAGAAATATTATTCATGATGCTCTTAATCCGTGCTAAAATAATATTTCTGGTTTTAATGCAAGGTGGTTCAGAATCTGCAATGAGTTCAGGATGTATAATCTTGGAAATTAGGATCAAAATTAACTAGAGGGAAAAAATTAACCAGAGGAAAGCAACAAAACCCTTGCTGGCATCAACCCCACAATCTTCGCGTTTATAGCATGGCACTCTCAACTGAACTATACGACCTTACTCGTTAGGCACTATTCATTAAAGCCATATTTAATAACAAACAGAATAAAAAGATTTTTTCCGAAGACCACGACAACGTGAATTGCCTGTTTATTTTTTGCTGATAGCGGTAAAAAAAACTTTAATAATGCTTTACATATGAATTTTATTTAATTATCAAAGAAGATATAGCGTTTTCAAAAAAATAAAAAAACTTTGAGAAACAATATGAATAATTATCCCAAAATATGTCCTTTCTCTTACGAATATCTCCCTCCTCCCGTAGAAGAGATAATTATTTTTGTGCAAAACAATGATATTAACAATGCTGTGGTTTGTTAAAAGCCATCTCATTTCCTCTCATCTCGCTATCTGGAATAAATGCTTCTTGAAAGTATAGTTGATGAGCGTTTTCTAAGAGTAAAATGGCCCAGTATAGCCCTTAATGGCCATTAAATGTAGTGAAACCAGCCAAACTAAGAGTAATCATCAAAAAGGTTTTGAGTTTTCTGCTCTTAAGATTCAAAAGAAGATGAAAAAGATTATTTATCTGAAATTCTCCGCTCGAAAAATAATCGTTTACGAGCTCATTATTTTTTAAATGAGAGAACAAAATTTCTTCTACTGCCTTTATTTTAAGCTTCTGAATTTCGTACTCTTGTGAATTCACAACCAATAATTATTTACACTGTAAAAAATAAACTTGTTTTTACAGTATAATACTGGCATCACAGGTTCCAGTTTAAAACTGTAAAATGCACAGTAATATAAACCGTGGTACTAACAATTTTACAGTTTATTACTGTAAAGCAGCAATTTCACAGTATATTAGCCCAATTTTAGTTTATTACCACAAAATTAGCAGTATTATATTGTAAAAACAACAGTATAATACTGGCAGCAGAGGTTCCAGTTTGAAACTAAAAGCACAGTAATACACTGTAAAATCAGCAATTTTACAGTTTATTACTGTAAAGCAGCAATTTTACTGCTTATTACTGTAAAATTAGCAATTTTTCTGATTATTACTGTAAAATTAGCAACTTTTACAGTTTGTTACTATAAAGTTAGCAGTATTATGTACTGTATATTATGTATACTGTAAAAACAGCATCTTTTTTTACAGTGTATAGACTTAAAGAACTGTTAAATGAAATAAGAAAAAGATGGGAAAAAAAATCCTTCATTCGCAGTTGTGCATTCAAACATTATTTATCTATATTATTTTTTAAGACGGAAAATATTCTTCTTCTGTTCTTGTAATTTAATATTTTAGACTGCAGCTACTTTCATAAGTTTTAAACTTCTAACTCTTTATCACGTTAAAAATTATGAATGCGCTGTTAAAAAATTTATATCTGCGCTATAATTTTTGTTACTCTTACGGGGCTTTAAGAAGATATAAGAGCGACATTGTCATTATTATTATCATTTAAAGTTAGAAATTAAAATCTGTCATTTCATGCTTAATTATTATGATTATAACTATTATTATTGTTGTTATTATTATTATCATTTCATATATATTTTTTCTTGATACATGTTACATTTAAATTTTCTATTTCTTTATGCTGATTTCTATTCTAACTTTTCTGTTAGAATTCTTCAAAGTCAGATACTACAGCAGTGTTGACGGTAGATGAAAAAGTCACAGATGAATACTCACTGATTGAGTTGAATTTTTCAAACCATTTCTTTGTTTCATTTTTGGATTGATTTCTTTTCTCCGTCACCTGAAATACTAGCTCTAAGGCTTATTTTTTCATATATTGTCGACAGATTTCGTAATTAAATTGCGGAGCGCAAGGATCTAGTCGATTACATATTCTACTTGCTGCATTACACTTAAAACCCAAAAGCCATCAGTATTTAGACTAACTCCGGTAATTCCTGATCATTGCCTTTCTAAGTTAAATAATGTTCACCCAATTTTTATATAAAAATCTGAAATTTTGATGAAATATGAAAGATTGTCGGGAGTCCTAGAAAACTTTATTTCAGTATGACTACATATTCCCAATTGTAATAGACTGATCTTTGTATGCAAAAAAGCATTTCTTAAACTGCTTACTAAACTTATTTCAAACATGGGTTAATAAATATATACATATATTATTAACACACTTCCTCCTCCAGTTATAGTTCTATTATCTGTGGGTCTTTTTCAAAAAGTTTATCTAAAATGAGTGTTAGCTTTTTATTAGTGTTTCTACATATATTGCAAATATTAAAGTTAATGTTAGAGAGATATGTCAAATGTTGCATCTTATAGACGGGGCAATCATTGAACATCGGGGTAATTGCTGATCATGTTCATTTTTTGTTAAAAATATGACAGAAAAAGATAATGAATACATAATTCTGACTCCAAACACGATAAAAACGCCGAGAATACTACGAGAAATATGAAAAGAAGAAACAAAATGTTACTGAACAGGATTCAAAGATGTTTGGAGATTTTAAAGTGTTATTTATTTTTTCTTTTTTTCAAAACGATCATCTTGTCTGCTGCTTAACTAAAACTTGTATGTTTTTTTTATTTCGCCTAATGTATTTTATATAAGTTACTCTGATGTATCCATTAAAAAGATGTATTATCTCAAAAAAAAAAAAAAAATAAATAAATAAATAAATAAAATAAATAAATAAAGGAAAAAAGAAAGAAAAAAAGAAAGAAAGAAAGAAAACCTAAGTTACGCAAGAAGTGATCAAGAAATGCCCCGATTCAGAGTTAATTCCAGATCAATGTTCATTTAAAATATTTTGATTTTTATTTAAATTTTCAAGAAAAAGAGATTTGCATACAGGGACGTCATTTCGAGTTTTTCCAGGGGGGGGGGGGGGCAAAGGGTAAAAACACAATACAATTTCAATAGAAAACAACAAAAACCACGCCCACTTATATGAAAATACATTGATTTCTCAAAGTCAGGGGGGGGGGAATGACCCCCCTGCCCCCCTAAATGACGGGCCTGCTTGCATAGGGCTTTTCTCACAAGTGATTAAGTTTTCATAATAAATAAAAATTAAGTCTTATTTTTTTTTTTTTTTTGCAAAATGAATGTATTTATTTCTCGATCAATAATTACCCTGAATCACCCCAATGCACATTTTAACCCTTTTGAACAACTCAACTTAAAAATACTAACACACGTGAAATTGAAACACAAAAAGGGAAAGGAAAAAAAAAAAAGAGTTCAGATTTCTTCTTACAGTGAAAGAGAAAATAAGTTCAACAGATGGAGCAACGAACTTCCAAATGAGCAAAGAAAATTTAATTCCAAGAGCTAAGATCGCTCCTAAACTCCCTAATTTTACCGGAATGTAGAAAACCTGTCATTTAACATACTGCTGATTGCATATGGGCAAGGGAAATTTGAGATGCACCTTTTTGTGGAAAAGGGCGAGAAAAAGGAAAATTGAGCTTCAAAACGCGAAAGCTGAAGGGGAATGAACAATAAGAACCGGAGGATGAGGAGATGAATTATAATCCTCTGCAGCTGATGGGGGAGGGGGGGGGGGCGCGTGCGGAGAACAGGATATGAAGTGGAATTTTCTTGATTTTAATAAATTTTCTTAAAGGGCTGGACTTTTATGATACATACCTCTGAATAAATGTGCACGTGTTATATCTGAATAACAAGGATCTTAAGGACGGCTACCTTGGCTCGTGGTCAGAGAAATCTGACCGGATGTGGAGATTCCGGGTTCGAAACCCTGCTCTGGCATGGGAAAAATGAATGTTGTCTTTTACAGTATAATACAGCTAATTTTATTGTAATAAATTGTAAAAAAAATGCTAATTTTAGTAATAAGCTGTAAAATTGCTAACTTTTACAGAACTAAGCTGTAAAATTGCTAATTTTACTGTAATAAACTCTGAAATTGCTAATTTTACAGTAATAAACTGTGAAATTACTAATTTTACAGTTTATTACCTTGCACTTTAGTTTTAGACTGGAACCTCTGCCGCCAGTAGTATACTGCTGTTTTTACAGTATAATACAGCTAAATTTTACGGCAATAAACGTAAAATTTCTAACTTTACAGTTTATTACTGTGCATTTTTTAGTTTTAAATTGGAACCTCGACTGCCAGTATTATATTGCAAAAACAACAGTTCATTTTTTGCATTCTTTGTGAAACTGTTGTTGTGAACGGTAGCCTACCCTATAAACGGGTTCTTACGGCATGTGTGTACTCTGGAAGTCAAACTTCACACATAATTACGATTCAGTTGGAAAAGAGAAGCAGCGCACCCCAAGTTGCCAGCCTAGCAAGTACAAAACAACGACAAGAGATCTTACAAATATCACCTTTTTAGACACTCTATACTGATTTTACAAAAAGTGACTGACAAATTGTCAATGAGAAAAGCAAATAAATAAGTATAATTAATAAGATATGTCAGCCTAAAAGTTTTAGTTCGTTTACTGATAAGTAAGCGAATTACAGAGAAAAGGTTTCAAAATTGACCGTACAAATCCAGCATACTTAAAAAGGACGCGGCTCAGATTTGTCTAGAAAATCACTGTTTATTTTTTTCATTTGCAAAAATAGTATGTATGTGTCAAATTGATCATCACTAACAAATACGAAATAAGATACTTATTATCCAAAAACGAAATTGCCACTTCGAGGCATATTACCCTGATAGCCAAGCAGTTCGACTCATTCTAAACAGTAAAAAATTGTTGTTTTTACAGTATAATACAGCTAATTTTACAGTAATAAACTGAAAAAGTTGCTAATTTTAGTAATAAACTGTAAAATTGCTAATTTTCAGTAATAAACTGTAAAATTGCTAATTTACAGTATAATAAACTGTAAAGTTGCTAATTTTACAGTTTATTTCCGTGCATTTTGCAGTTTTAAACTGGAACCTCTGCTGCCAGTATTATACTGTTGTTTTTACAGTGTAATACAGCTAAATTTTACGGCAAAAAATCGTAAAATTGCTAACTTTACAGTAAGAAACGGAAAATTGCTAGTTTTACAGTTTATTACTGAGCATTTTACAGTTTTAAATTGGAACCTCGGCTGCTAGTACTTTACTGTAAAAACAGCAGTTCATTTTTTGCAGTGTACTGGGATGCAATGCCTTTCCTAAAATAACATTATGTAACTTATTATAATTGAGAAAAGTGATAGCAGTTAGCTAACAAATCATTATAAAAGTAACGTAAAAAGCCTTGAAATTAACTTTAAATTAAGAAAATTAAATTTTACATGATTTTGTCTTAAACGTCCGGCCTATACTGCCGTGCTAAGCGCAAAAGTGGTATATGCAGTGGAGCTCAAACTGAGATATAACTCGTTAAAGTTTTGCGCCACCATGTATTTGATTCAGATGAAACTTTTTTAGGAATTTCTTAAGAAATATATCCCTTTCTCAAATGACCATATATTTTTGTATTTAGGTAAAATACGTCACAAAGAGCCACCTGGTGGCGATAACTCAATTTTGTTAAAGTGCACATGTGACTTTTGTGCTTAGCACGGCAGTATAGTACTCGGAATAATTTGTAGAAAAATCAGTAAGAAATTACTGGACGTTGTACAAGACACAGCTTTGCATACCACTGCCTCTGGAAAAAATACCTATCAGTGCATTACGTGGGTGGTTTGCAGGGCCGCCGCTACCAGCGATGGGGCCCGGTACCAATTTTAATGCCGGGCCCTCCATGCACCCCCCCCCCCCCAATTGCATATTTTCATGCCATCGTTTCAGCACATTTGCAATTGTAAAAAAAGGAGAATTTTTTTTTTTCCGGAACAACTTTTCTTTTTAGTTACGAAAGTATGCATCTGATTTTATTTTCACGTTTTTTGTATCACCAGATGAATTTAAAAAGCGGTACATTTTCCTTTGCGCAAGCGTGTTTCATTCATTAGTGTTTGTACAAGCAATTGTTTCATATTGAGAATCGGCAATGGAAAGCGAGATTTTTTTTTTAATGAAATTATTGACACTATTACCGGAAAAACATGTTCATAACCTTACGGGCCCCCCAAAGCTCCAGGCCCGGGTACTAGAGGTCCAGTATTCCCCCCCCCCAAACGGCGGCCCTGGTGGTTTGGCACTAGGGGGTTTTCCAGACGGGGCGGGCATATAAGCCTGAATGACTCTATTTTGATTAAAATATACTGTAAAAAAATAACTTTTGTGGGATTCTTTGACTTTGACTTCCAATGCACTAACATAATTTAGTTTTTTTTTCCGCATCGGTCAAGACAAAATTCATTGACTTATCCCCAGGCTCTAAATATACGCATTGATAAGAGAAAAGAATGGCGGGCAGTTAAAGGAGTGAGGAAAATATTTCGGCCAATTATGTCTCGTGAAGGGCAATTAAAAAGGGACACGTTGTACGCTGATTCCAAACAAAAAGATGCTGTGAAACGGGTCTAGACGTTCATTAGCATAGAGGAGTCAAAGTCCTTGCTTCCGGGCTATGACATCAGTTTTAATCATGATGTTTTGTATTACTATTTTATTATCTGCCATCAACGAGCTTGCTTTTGAATCTTTTGGTACTGGTTCCATTTGAAACATAACTCAATGCGACCATTAATTATTTCGCTCAAAACGGGACATCTAATTTTCTGGTAATGCGGTACGTGCATTGAAAGAAGAAAAAAAAAAAATCTGCGTGTTTCGAAAGAGTTTGTATTCACTGCGTAAAAATAGAAAATATAGCGTGTTTATATTTTTCTGTAGAGTAAATTTGTTTAAATATATTTGGTTTTGATTCAAAATAAGAACTGAGTTTTGAAAATACGTTTTTTCACGAATTCACAACATATTCGTAACAAAAGCGACTAAGTAAGTTAGGTAATTAGGCTTATCCTTTTATCTTATATTAATAGAAAGTATCACTTTAATCACTGGAGAGCCTTACGAGATTAACATTCTTATTTGATTAAAAGCATTATTTTTTATTTTGTTCAAATCTTAAGAATGGAACATAGTCATTTAAAATCAAGACACACTTTCAGCAGATTAATTTAATATCCAAAATAGTGACAAAACATCCACTCTCCATCACATATACGTACTTATTACATGTTTTAAGGGGAAATGTAATTGCCACTTTTGATGATTTATTAAATTTTGAAATCCGAACTTTTGCACTTTTTATATATAAATAAATAATATATAAAAATTTTCTAAAATTTCATAGCAACAAAAAAAAAAAAAAAAAAATTCACTCCCTGATTAGTACAAAAAAAAAAAAAAAAAAATGTTGATACAAAAAAAGTTTTAAGTGAATTAGAATGTAAAAAAAAAGTTTATATGACAGTAAATATTTTATCAAAATTTCTTTGAATGCAAAAACACTACGAGTTGCACTAGCTCATACAATGTACTAATGATATTGAATTCATTGAAATCAAATAAATGCAGTTTTAATTTTGCACTTCAATAGATATTTAAATAACTTCAATAAAAAATAATTATAAATAATGATAATAATAATAAATATCATTCTTATTGCTTCTAGCATTCTGTATTTTTGATGCTATTAAACATTGCAAATTGATATACTTTTTTCAGCTTTATTAGTGCATCAAGAATATTAACTTTTATTAAACATTTCAACCTTCAAGAAAGCTACCATGAGTAACGTTTAAAAAGACTTATTTAATAAGGCTCGACCGATGGCATTTTTTGGCCGATGGGCCGATGCCGATTGTTGGCCGATTATTCAAAGTCGGCCGATGGCCGATTTTTTTCCTCTTCTATCGGACGATGGCCGATGGTAAAACAAATCAAACAATTAGAAAAATAAATGTTTATAAGAGATTTGATGAGTCATATATTCATTTCATTCTACTTCTTTTTCAGCCATTCAGATTTTGGCCTAAATTTCTATTTCACTACCACTCGACAAAAACTGAGAGAGTGAGAAGTGCAAGTTGAGAAATCATTCGTTCGCGTTTTAAGCATTTTCTAGGAGCAAAAAAGTGTTCAGTATATTGTAGAAACCTATGTAAGCTATAGCAGGGTCGGAATACCTGCACGAAATGCCTAGGCAGCCGAATTATGCTTTTAATAGAAAGATAAAGTAACAGAGAGGAGCGTTGGGGCTGATTTAAAGGATTGCAATAAAAAGGCACGCTAGCATTTAAAAGTGCAAAAAGTGAAATGATATGAGTTCAGTTCAAGCGAGATATGATAATGCGCGCAATTATAAGTATCGTAGTGCATGATGGCAATGGTACATATTTATTATAGTTCTGCATTATATTAATAGGTTAAATCTAAATTAGCATAATCCTCCCTAATAGCGGACACCTCTCAATAACGGACAAAACTTACGTTTCTGTAACTATCCGTCAGTCGGAGGTTTTACTGTAATTCTAAAAACTCTCATCAAAGCGATCACTCGGAAAGTGTCTGATGCAGGCTTGGAGTAATTGCCGATTACATAATAGTATTCCGAATAATCGATTACATTTTTTTTTGTAATCAAAATTATAATTTGGATATGGGACACTCGTAATCCTGTAATCGTAATTTTAATCTTTCTTTCAATAATCGCAATTTAGCCTTGTAATCGTGCAATCTGACTTTTTTTTTTTTAAAAATTTTCACCTATAATTTAATCTTAGTTTATGCTTTATAATTTAATGTCCATATTATTTTTCTCAATAAGTATACAAAAGAAGAAAAAGTTGTGTATTTATAGATTTTGTAAACATTTTTTTATTAATAAAAAATATTAAATTTTACTTGAAGGTTTTATAAAAATTTCTTTTGAGAATTTTATTTTAAAGAATTTTATAGTTCCAATATTGATTACATGTAGACAATTTATAAATTGCCAATTCTTATTTTTCGTGATAGTAAATTTTTACCAAAATAAATAGATAGTTAATTTCACAGAAGATAATCAAAATATTACTTGCTGTTTAATACTGTATGATATTTTAAAGGAAGTTTGAATTCTGCATGCTTCGTTTTCTTTCCACTTAACTAAAAAGGTGCATTGAAACTTGACAACCCTAGCAAAAATTTCGGATCCTCCTTTGTATATATATGTAATATATATTCCCCCAAAGCTGTAATCGTGTAATCGAAATTGCAATCGGCATATAATAATCGTAATCAATGACATTTTTTACATAATCTGATCGTTATTGTAATCGCAGTTGCGATTTGGCAGAGGACTGTAATCGTAATCTCCAATTTTTCATGCTCGTAATCCTAATCGTAATTAATTACATTTTGTCGCTATTGACTCCAAGCCTGTTCTGCTGTGTTGTGAAAATTTCGTTATATGCCCGAATCGGAAAATTCCAAAACCCAGAACTGTGTTGGTCCCGTTGCTGCCCGATTTCAAGCTACATGGGGAACGTACTTTTAATTGTGAAGTAAAAAATAGAGAAGATAGAATTCCCACTTTTGAAAACTTTTTTTTTATAAACATCGGCCAAGCATCGGCTTATAGACGTTTTCGAGGCCGATGGGCCGATGTTTTTCGTAAGTTAGCATCGGCTGCCGTTGCCGATGGTCGATGGAAAATTTTTCAACCATCGGCGCCGATGCATCGGCCTGGCCGATGCATCGGTCGAACCTTATTATTTAATCCTGGGTAATAGCTAGCCCTTGAAACTATAAAAAAGGACATTGGCGACTAGTTCTTTCAGAACTAGAGTCTTTCAGAAGCAATATTACGCTAAAATTCCCTGTAAATTCAGAGAACTAGTTTATCTGGAGCCTTAAATTCTTTCCTGCCGCCTAACATTTTACAGTATTGGTCGGTTTCTGCTTATGAATAATTTAAGTTTGAGTAAGGGTTGAGCGTAAAAGTTAAATTGTAAGTCGAAATAAAGAGGGTAAATCGCATTATTTACAGTTGAATAAAATTCGTTACGTTTTATTGCACTAAAATAGGAATATATGATATTTCTCTAAGCTAAAGTCAGATTAAAGGTAAATAATAAAATCTCCCGAAATTACGCCAGACTTTTTTTTTTCGTATGCCAATATCAGTGATTAAAGCTTTATCATCACAGAACATAATTGATTCATGTAATACTTTTCCTTTGTTAAAACATTTGTTTCACAGAAAAACGTTTGTATTTTATTTAAAAGGTAGACTGTGTTAGTATCAAATTCATTCTTTCAATTTTCTGAGCTTTATTATTCAATGAGTTCCAATTTTCAAAGAGTTTTTTTAAAAAAAGAAAAAACAAAAGAAATAATGCTTTAATGTGCAACTGCAAAAGTTTAAAACAAAGAGAACAAAAACTGAGCAGAATCAAAAATGTTCCCAACGCAGAATTTCGAAATTGAGTAATAATAACATGAGAACTAAAAAGAAAACATTCCATACAGCTTTCTGGAGCACTTGGTTCAAATTAACTAAGCACTAAAAGAAAGAAAAATATTTGTTTATTCTGTGAGAAACAAATTGATTAATGTTGCAAAAGCCTTATTAAAAATAATACATAATAAAAATACTTATTAAAAAAAACAAGTTTGATTCTTCTAAAATATTTAATCGATACGAAGAACTGCACTCACATTCAATCTGGCAACTTGCAGATAATGTTAACTCCGCGAATTAATATTTTTGTTTAATGTTCCGCCCACCTTTATGGGTAAAGTCTTAGGCCCTTGTTTGCTTTTTATACTGAGAATTGTGTCCTTTTCCGTACGACCAAAATGTCTCATTAATATTTTCGAATTTTAGATGAAGAAATTTGAAGTTTATCTCTCTCGAACACGCTAATGATAAACTTTATGTACGCTTCAAAATATTCTTACAATTCACATCAAACTGTCTTTATTTGAACATATTCTAAGTTAAACGATTATTCTTTTGACAAAGTTTACCTGAAGAAAAACTGTCTGGTAAAACATGATGTTGGAAAGATTCGAATTTGACTGTTGTTAGCAGTATTGTTGCTGCTTTTCTTCTTATATATTTTCGTTATTTAAGTTTAATGGAAATCTTAAAATGGAAAGAACATTTGTTTGAATCTAAATTGAAAATATGGGACCGATACGTCAAGGAGAAGAGCTTTTAAACACGGAGAAGTTTTTTCCGAATGAGAAAAATTTCTCATAAGTTATAAAACATCAAGACAGCAGAAACAGACGGAGAAATATACACGCAAATCCCAATCTCAGGCATCTACATTTATTTTATTTAATTAAAAAAAATAGTTATTTAGTTCATGTATTTCTAACTCCTACCTTTTCTTTACTGCTCGCAATATTTTTACTAGATATTTCATTTATTTCTGTTATTATTTCTATTATTATTATTATTATTATTATTATTATTATTATTATTATTATTATTATTATTGGGTAATTCCATGTAAATGCCAACCTAGACATGTTTTTTTCATCTTTTAATACATATATCTTGTGATACATCATTTTAAAGATAATTTTTCAAATTTTTAGAATTCAACATAAGTTTTCACAAAATATTACTCCAAACCCCTGAAAAATGGCTGTAAAGATCACATATGCAGTTACCCAAAACATTGCATATTTTTCTAACTTTTCACATTCATATACAATTAAAAAAAATGCAAATAATGATGAATTTTTTTTTAATTATTGAAGAATGATTCTTTTGCTTTACAGAAATGTATATATTTTTTTGTTTTATCATAAAATGAATATTGCAAAGTTAATGGGTATTCAGTCTGGTTTACTTGTTATGTTAGTCACAAAAACATGAATTAATTCAGTTATTCCCTTCTAGAAAGAAATTTTTTTATATTTTTTCCCCTGATCTCTTCTATGGGATGGGTACAGTTAGATTGATAAGATTGTTCATAAAGAATTTCCTTTTTTCTGGCCATAGGACTTGTGACTAACATAACATCACTGTGTGTGACTAACATAACACGACTCTTTAAGAAATACTTAAATCTTAAGTAAACAATTTATTTTAGAAACAAATTAATTTATCGAACATCTTATTTTAAAGAAATTAGTGTGACCATATATACTACAGTAATTTATTTTAAAAACAGTTCTTTTAATAGTAAACTTGGAGTCGAAATTTTAGGCTGTAATTTGCGACGCAAGTAAGCACTCGCCATACGAAGTCAACATCTTCAATGAAAGAATTTTAAATTATTTTATAGCTATATGCGGGATCGCTGTGCAATTAGTTTTTCTATGAACATATGGAGCTGCTGCTCACTTTAAAAACATATATGACCCTAACTGCCTCCAGCATCTACAAGTCATGGAGTTTTATGAAATTAGATCATGGAAAGTGCCCACATGTATAGCACAACGTGTGGAGCAGCGTTTTACATGGGCAAACTTTGGAAATTATGCAAAGAAATTACTTCAGTAATAAAAAAAAACAAGAATTGAAGATAAACTGCTTATTTTTGAGTGAAAGTGACAAGGCTGAAAAGAAAGAGCTAGACTTGTTGTTTGAAAATGGGAATCCCCATATAAGTTTTTCGGTAATAATGATATGCTGTAAATATGGAGAAATTTAAAATTTGTTTATAAAAAATACAGGGAATGATATCCCAAGAAAAGAAAAAAAATTTTTTTTTAAGAAATTGTGTAGAAGACGAAGCTGCTGATGATTTTGAAGTAGATTCTCCCGGACTGTTCCGAGATACAAAAACTAAGACAGTGGGTAATTTTATTGTGGTGGTATTTACCTCTTGTAAGGTTAAAAAGAAACATGGTAGGCAGGTTTTAAACATGAATAAAAATGATTATAAAGTTCTCTTCGAGAGAAAAAGCTCTGAGGCAACCTTTGTGTTTCCCACAAATGAGAACAAATTTTGGATTTAAGGAATTCAAATTTCAAAAGTCTTGTCGCAAACATCTGTAAATTCCCGCAGACATTATTACTTTAAATACAAAATTGAACTGGAAATTTTGTTTACAGGTAAACATGCGTGTTAATCTTCAATAAAATCTTGTTTGCATTCTAATATTTGTATTAATATTACCTGTAATACACTTAAAGTTAAATGTGTAATCGTGTGTTATGTTAGTCACTTTATGTTAGTCACAGGCAAGTTTTTTTAAAGTACTACTTTTTGCAATATTATTTAAAATATATGTCAAATTTAAAATTATTAATGTGAAAACAACATTTCACATAGATACATACTATCACGGGAAAAATAACAATTTTATGGTTTAGTTTTAGAGAATTGTGTTGATGAATTTGGTACAAAATTTTGAGGGTTGCAAATCTGTTATGTTAGTCACGTTGATCAAAATGTCCCCTAACTCCCAAAAATGAAAGTAATAATATCATTTTTTTTATATTAACTTGAACAACTCATCTAAGCGGAGAAGAATAACACCTTGTTTTTGGTATTGTAACAAAAATAAGGCTCACACACAGAAAATAAGATTAAAAATTTATTCTAAATGTTATGTTAGTCACGATGGAATTACCCTATTATTATTATTATTATTATTATTATTATTATTATTATTATTATTATTATTACTATTATTATTATATTTATTTCTATTATTATTATTATTATTATTTTATTATTTTTATTATTTTATTATTATTTTATTATTATTATTATTATTTTATTATTATTATTATTATTATTATTATAACTTTAGAATAATACAGCTGAAAAAAAAAGCTTGAAAATACATTTGTTTCATGAAATTTAGATGTTTGGTAAGATCAAATGCATCATTTTTTACATTCTAATGATATATGCCATTATTGCAATTTAAAAAGTTAAAAAAAAAATCAAGAACAAATTACATTCGCGAAAGCAAAATAGTTGCTCAATTGATGCTTTTAGTTCTTAATTATTATTCTGCATAGTAACACATTATTGTACAAAATTTACATTTGAATAGCGATGAAAAGTAGTCAATTTTTTTTTCAATTTTTCTAGGTAAAATATCAATTAGTCTATTGAAAAACATAAAAAGAAACTTTCAATAAATATTTATGGTAAAAAACTTTGATTTTCCCAAAGGGACACCATTGCCTTATAATTTTCCTCATAAGTAACAAAAGAACATATATTCTCCGGAAATCCTCAGAACTTGATAATTATTTTTTAAATCTCTTGTCACAACAGTTGTGAAATTGATGCACATAATATCCCATTCATAGATGTTTATGTGCGTTAAAAAATGTGATTCCAGTTGCATTACAGTAACTTTATATCAAAAACCACAGAAGTCAATTTTGCAATACATGATTTTTCTTTTATGGTACCCTTAGAAGGCCAATAGGATTTTTAAATCCTTAATTTAAGAAAAAAGAGAACCATAATTGAATCACACCATTCTAACCCGGAATCGGAGTATGGCATTAGGTCATTAACCCTTCACGCACAACAACAATACGAACCTTCTAACCTAACTTTCGCTACCTACCAACCTACTATCACAGTCGGGAACTTGAAATCAAATTTAGCAGTTAAAAAGGTCCGCTAAAAAACTAAAAGAAAAAGAAAAACATCAGACAAAATTATTTTTGAGCTTTCTTTTAAATTACTTTTTCTCTTTTCCGTCTCGCGTTTTCTCTGCCTGCCCTACTTTTATCCTCTTTTATTCTTGATTGAATTCGACGGGGAAGATACTAGGAAATAGCAACGTTTACGCCATCAAGGTCGCGAAGTCAAAGAGCCTATAGAACTACCGGTAAAGTTTTAACAATGGAAAGCGCGTAAATCATAATGTTTTTCTTTCCGAAACATAAAGGAGCTATTTTCCGTTTTAATGCACACCAATCTTAAATTTCCTTCGTTCCTCTCAGCGGTTTTTCTATAGTATGTCATTTTTTTTTGGTCATTTATTTATATGAAGTTTTTATTCAAGAAATAAATAATGCAAGATGCTTTGTGGAAAAAAATGCCGTTCTTTTTCATGATATTTCATGCACCAAGTATTTTTGCGAAAATATAAGGGAATGAAAAGAGATAATCGGAACTGATCCAAATCCGCGCAAAATGAAAATATATGCTAGGAAATGTTCTTGAATCTGCTCTAAGATCAGCAGATGTTAATGATAATTCCCATGACGAGTAAAAAATATTAAGTTTTCATAACTATTAGCAACTTGAAAGAATGACTTTGAAGCTAATTAAAAATTTTTACTATTCAGCATACTAATTTCTAAAAATGTGGGTCATCCTCAAAAAATAATTGATGAACTCAAAAAATAATTGCGACGATGAATAGTAATTTTCATCAAATGAATGCTTAAATAAACGAAAATAACGAATTATAAATGAAAAATAAAGGAATAAATAAATAAATGAATTAACTAATGTAGGTATATGAGAAAAAATGAATGTGTGAATGAAATAGAGAATGAATAAGAAAATAAAATAATGATAAATGAATAAATAACTTATTTAACTAAAGTTATGTAAATGAATTAATAAATGAGGAAATACGTACGCTACTTAATAAATGAATGAATAAGTAAACGAAATGAACTATTTCTCTTTGTCCCATCAACTTTAACGAGCGTGCACTTTACAAATTGCATTGAGCCTTTAAAATCAAAACATGCTTAATATGAATTAAATAAGTACGGCACTGGATATCAATGGATCTTAATAAATACCTAAAATGATAATTACAAGAGTTTTATCATTTTATAACAAGAAATATTTTTGAAAAACAACGAATATTACTTTAAGTATCGAATTTTAAAATGACTCGTATAATTTTTATCGTTGATGTTTAGAGTTATTTGTTTTTTGCAGGAATCAGTTCAAGAACTTTGTTAAAATACTTCTTCATGCAGGGGCGGATCTAGGGAGGGGGCCATGGGGGCCATGGCCCCCCCCAAAAGGATTTAGTTCAGTTTTTTTTTGGGGTGGTGGGGAAAAATGTAAAAAAAAAACCTCCAAAGAATAACGAAGTCTATTTATCACGTGTTTTTAACGATAAAGAAATTTATGCCCTAGCTGGAGTAAAATTATTTCCCTCCCCTCGGAACAGAAATTTATCTTAATTTTCAAAATTTTCTAACCTCATTTCGTGACAGTAACTTATTACACCCTTATTGCTCAATCATCAAATGTGCTAGCGTTATACTTAAAGTATAGTGAGGATCCTTTCTTTATTTTCTTTTCTTTCTTTTTTTTTTTTTACTACAAATATGCTAACCCAAAAATTAAAATTGATAGCTGCTCTCTCTATGATTATTGTAAATAAATAAGTAAACTAATTAATTTATAAACATCATTCCCAACACCCTGATCTTATGCAAAAATATTTTCGAAAAAAAAAAAAGCTATTTAGCTGCAAATTTATATTTATGTCTCTATAGAGCAGTACTTCTCAATGTGTGAGCTATGAGGTACTTCAGAGATGTTTCCAAACACACAAAAAATAAATAAATAAATAAAATAAAAATAAATAAATGAAAATAAATAAATGAAAATAAAAATAAAATAATATTTTAAAATGCTCTAATAACACTGTTCGACAAAAAAAAACCTTGAAAATGCTTCTGGTATTTTGAAGGCTGATTCTTATGTAAAATGACCCCCTGAATCCGAATATGATCCCCGTTTTCCCCCATCACGTCCCAATTTTTTTTAAAACGCCCCCCTTTTTTTTTCATTTTTCCTTAGTTTCAGGGCTATAATATTTTTTTTGGAGGGGAAAGGAGCCTTATATTCACCAATAAATTTTTTTGGATGTCAAGAGAGACTCAAAGTTTAAAATCATGAGCACCGAGAAAAAATCGGGGAACTTGGGGGGGCGTGGCCCCCCAAAATATTTGAAAAATCACCAAAAACGATCTTTTTATTCTAGTTTCTTTAAAAAGACCTTTAAAACATTTTTTTCGGTGCAGAACCAGAGTATAGGATCCGCTCCTATGGCTCCTGGGTCAGAAAAAATTTTCACGCTGTAAAATTTAAAAAAAAAAATAAAATAATGCTTTTAAAATCGCGCTTTGCACTCGAGTTTTAAAGCAGGTCTTCAGCCAAAAAAAAAACAAAATTGTGGCTGATTCTTATGTCAAATGACCCCCTATTTCCAAATATGACCTCAGTTTCCCTCCTCCACCCCCTCTTTCCAGAGAGTCCCCCCCCCCCCCAATTCAGAGTCATTTTACTAATTCGGAGGGGAAAAGTACATTACGTAACCCGTTAACATAATTCTAAAAGGCAACAGAGGTTCAAAGTTCAAAATCATGTACATGTGTACCAAAAATATAAACTAGGGCGGTATACCTCCCCCTCCCCCCCCCCCAAAAAAAAGAAAATTCAATACTCTGATTTTTCACAAAAAAAAAAAAAAAAAAGGTTTAAAACGTCTTTTAGAAAAACAAGAAAAGAAGATTTTTTTTCGGGGGGGGGGGGGGTACACCGCCATAGTTTATATTTTTGGTACACATGTACATGATTTTGAACTTTGAACCTCTGTTGCCTTTTAGAATTATGTTAACGGGTTACGTAATGTACTTTTCCCCTCCGAATTAGTAAAATGACTTTGAATTGGGGGGGGGGGGACTCTCTGGAAAGAGGGGATGGAGGGGGGAAACTGAGGTCATATTTGGAAATAGGGAGTCATTTGACATAAGAATCAGCCACAATTTTTTTTTTTTTTTTTGGCTGAAGATCTGCTTTAAAACTCGAGTGCAAAGTGCGATTTTAAAAGCATTATTTTATTTTTTTTTTTAAATTTTACAGCGTGAAAATTTTTTCTGACCCAGGAACCATAGGAGCGGATCCTATACTCTGGTTCTGCACCGAAAAAAATGTTTTAAAGGTCTTTTTAAAGAAACTAGAATAAAAAGATCGTTTTTGGTGATTTTTCAAATATTTTGGGGGGCCACGCCCCCCCAAGTTCCCCGATTTTTTCTCGGTGCTCATGATTTTAAACTTTGAGTCTCTCTTGACATCCAAAAAAATTTATTGGTGAATATAAGGCTCCTTTCCCCTCCAAAAAAAATATTATAGCCCTGAAACTAAGGAAAAATGAAAAAAAAAAGGGGGGGCGTTTAAAAAAAAAATGGGACGTGATGGGGGAAAACGGGGGTCATATTCGGATTCAGGGGGTCATTTTACATAAGAATCAGCCTTCAAAATACCAGAAGCATTTTCAAGGTTTTTTTTTGTCGAACAGTGTAATTGTTGGGCTATTTTCCCTATAAATCTGTCCTATTGCCTTGTTTCACGTTGAAAAAAAATGTGAGTCTAAAAATTTAAGGCGAAATTCATCAACAGTACTTCAACAGCATCGTCCTGCAAGCTCCAATGCCTTCTTTCTTTCTTGACCCTCGCCCAGGAGTGGTGGTGGAGGGAGGAGGGGGGGGGGCATGACGGGGACTGCACCGTTGAACTTTTTTTTGGGGGGGGGGGTGACGTTTTTTATCTATTTTGGTTGAGGCTCTCGGGGAAGGGGGTATTTTGTGCCATCGCTCTAGGCGGAGGGGGAGGGGGGGAAATGGGGGATGCGCACCCTTGTGTAACTGATTTTCTTTCATGAGGGGTTGGAGGGACTTTTGCTAACTCTTTCTTCAATCAGAGTCGTCAAAACCTCAGAAAAAGAAAACGTGATTCTGTTGCTTTTAAGCAACTCTTTAGTTGGGTTTTTGTCTATGAATGGTGCCCTTCATTTATTGACCGCGTTATTTCAAGTAGTTTTGTAGCTCTTTTGTAGTTCATTTTGCTAGTTTTATGTTGATAAGACGGAATTCAAGAACAGTATAGTTGATCATTAGGAGAGGTTTCACAGTTATAAAAATGAATCGTAGTACACCGAAGGTAAGTTTTGATTTTGTTTTGTAATTATTTGCACTTACAATTAGTAAATATTCTCGATCTTTTCAGTGGCTAATAGAAAGCTAATATAAACAATTTTTCCCACTTTTCTATTTGCTTTTTCGTTTAGATTGTTCATAGAATTTCCAGCAAAAACAATTTTTGTGAGAAACTATTTTTTCATGTTTTTCTAAAACTATTCTTCAGTACTTTAACTCGTGCTTATCTAAACACAATCAGAAAAAGTTATTTAACTCTAACATGAGTCTTAAAACTAGATTTATTTGCTTGTATAATTGAATAATAAAATATTGTAAATTTCATGAGTGCAAACTTTTTACTGCACGTCGAGTCAAAATTTGCCTGTAATGGAATTTTAACTGCTAATCTACATGCACAGAATTTAAGTGGAGAAAATTTTCTACTTCGTGGTGCAACGTAAATTGCGTGAAAAACACCAATATTACAGCAATCTTTTTCGACGAATATTGTTGAATTAGTGCGTAAACTTAAAATTAAATTTCCTTTGATAGAAAAATAATATTAAAGTTTTCAAAATTTTATATAATACACATGTAGTTTTCATTCTAATAACTATAATTATATTATAAAAGATAGACGTGAATTATTTGTTTTATTCATTGTAACATATATTCTATTCATTGTAACATATATTTTATATATTTTTTAATATACGTTTTGTTATAATAACATATAATGTATTTTCAAAACAGAGATTACTTTCTCAAAAATTCATAAGAATTTAAACTATAGAAAGTGTAAGTAAAGTCATTGTTTATGCTTATGATTGCCGCTGTAAACAAAAAAGCATCGTTTTAAAAATTTGTTTATTCTCTTCTGAAGTTTTATAGCTTGATTTTAGTGAGTAGGGGTGAGGGGATTTGTGCCGTTTAAGTTGGTAGGATGGACACCTTTTATTTTAATAATTGTATTGTATATTTTATTTTAATAATTGTTGTAGTGCAATGTGATTCAAACTTCAACAGTTACCAAATAATACGTTTCAAAACAAATTATCAATTTATGTGATTTCTTAGGCAACACAGCCGTACTGGCCAACGTCGAAAAAATGACATATTTCGAAGATCAACTTTACTGAATAGTAGGTGCTATCGGGTTACATTCGAGCCTGTCTATCTCGAAAGCCTCTCAACCCGGAATTTTTAAAGTTTCCCTGCATTTGCAGCAAAAAATCAATATACTTTCCATGTTTATCTCGAAAAAAAAAAGAGAAAACATCTGTATCTCGCAGTGGCGTACCGGGGGGGGGGGGGTGCCAAGGGACCAATGCACCCCCCAGGTTTTGCCAAAGCATTAGAGATAGTGTCACCGAGTTTTAAAAATCAGTGGGTCTGTTCAAATATAAAATGTCGGGAGGAGGGATGGGAAACACTATAAAGTTTTAAAAAGTAATCTTCAGAAAAATTCACTTCATTTTTGAATGAAAAATACTTGATAGAAACTAACATACTTTTTTGAATGAAGTGCTTGTTTCTGCAGTAGCAAAGAATGGTGCTGTCCATCCTCTCACTCATGGGACTCATGGGCGCCCATATGCGATATTTTAAGGGGGGGGGGGCTCAAATATTTTCTCCATGGTTTAGCAGGATATTTTTCCCATAGAAAGCAATTTTAGTGCAGATTAGAGTTATTAAAAGTTGACTTTCTTAAAAACTTATACATTAACGGCTAAAGAAGACATTTTAAAAATAATTTTGCCCAAAAAATAGTACTTAAAGCAAGGAAGCACTAATTTCTAAGAGGGGGCTTGAGCCTCCACTTGCCCCCTATATGGGCGCCCATGCGTCTCACTATCATTTTGTGGGATGCTCGAGGATTGCAGCATCTTTTGGTGCTTGAACCACTGATTATAGAGGCTTTAAATATTTTTTAAAAAATGCTTAAACCTTTTTCTCCTTCTATTCTTTTTCTAACATAATTACACGTCGTGAAGAAATAGTGACTATACAGAAAACCAGAATTAAGAATAACCTCTTATCTATAATCACGTAAATTAAAATAAATCAGAAATATAGAAGGAAACTACTTTTTAAGATTTGGCAAATTGTAGTATTGAGGAATAACAATTAGGGAAACAAAACAATTTGCACAATATATTGAATTAATTGCTATAGACGCTTTACAAGATTGCAGCGTAGGCATTTTTCAGGTCATCAACAATTTAAATTTTAGTCAATTTGCCTACAATAACACGTACAGCAGAAGAACGTTTTCAACAATAAAATGTTCAGAAATTTTAGAGGAACTGGTACAAAAAAGTTTTTAAACTTAATGTTTAATATAAATCTATATGCAAATATGTCTGTACGTGTACGTGACAAAAGAAATCTTAAAATTTGGAAAACTAAAAGGAGGGGGAGGATAAGTGCTACTTGGTGATATCTGTTATGTGCAAATTTTTTTTATTTCAGTACGTTTGCAGCTTTAATCCTTTTATATTGGACCATTTTCAATTATTGAAGGATTTTATAAATTTTCCAATAAAGATTTCCCCAGTTTTGGTAATTCTAAATTTTGATCTTGTGGTAGCTTTATTATTCTTAAATTATATTTATTTCTGTAAATGTTATAACTTAATTAAACAAAATTCTTCGTGACTGTTTCAAACAGATAAATTTAAAATGCGGTAAATAATTATAAAAAAAATCATCGAATGGTAGTTCTAAACATTGATTCTTTTCTCACGAGAACACTATGCACCCCTCAACACTAATTTCTGGGTACGCACTGATATCTCGAATCCCAGATTGCAGCTACGCAGTAATTTGCAGCTTCGAAGTCGAGCGATCTGTTTAGAAGCAAAGAAAAAATTTCCCTTGCCTCAGAAACATTCGCATTGTCCCACTACCGCTATTGTCCTCTAGGAACAGAGGGGACAGTGGAGGTTGTTTCGGGAATAGGTTTTCTTGGAAAACCACAGAAAGTCACAACCGCTCGTTTCGAGATCTGGTTTATAGTGTGATACTGTAGTCTATTTGTGTTTGTCGTAGTCATTCCTAAAGCTGAGAAAAAACACGTTATAATATAATAGTAAAATGCCTAACAGAACTAATACAGAAGAATTTTAATCTATGGAATATATTGTCTTTTGTTCCAATTTCAAGTCTTCAGAGTTCAAATTTCAATAATCCTCTCAAAATCTCAAAGCCCTATGTGTTTTTCAGCTGGGGATACTTAAAAAAATAATAATTAAAAAAACCCTTAACGCTTCCCAAATGAGTATGCGTAGGAAGCTCAGAATGGCCCCCTCCAAAACGATCGGCTAGATCCGCCACTGTCTTCATGGGTGGCACTGCAAACTGAAAATATTTTACAATTTCACTTTGTCCCCTATAGTTTCTGTGTTTAATTAGTCAGTTTGAATTCCAAAGTTTGCAAACAGGACGAGTCTTATTCTTTCTTTATTGATAGTTAAATTAAGTTGTTGAATGTTTACTCTGTTCGAAATATATTAACGATATTTTTTCCCCTTGAAATAGCTAACATAGTAGCAGTTTTTAAATCATTGTATCATATTAGACTTGTTCTCTAATTACAACCTTTTTTATAATTATAATAATTTTCTTAAAAGGCTTGTTTGTCCTCTCTGTTACACGGAGTGGTCAACATATTTTAAACCTTTCATAAATTACTTCTGTGCAAGCCATTGGTATTTTATTATGCACAAAGCAATAAAATAACATGATTAGTTACTTAAATTTCAATGATAGCGCTTTACGCTTCTAAGCTATAGACCTGAGTTCGATTCCTGGATTGGGTACGGTCGACTCAGACTTTCATTCCTTCAGTGAGTCGATTAAATTAGCAAGTGTGCTTGGGAACTAAACCCCGGGGATTCGTGTTCAGCTGACCACCAGCTTGAAACATGTGTCATGCACCCTAGCGCCCTCGGTAAAAAAACTGAGATGGATCCAGATATTTTGGCCCCTATAGACTGTCGCTGTTGAGCCACTGGGTTTAGTTAGTTGGTTAGATTATTAAAATTGACACATAAAATTTCAAAATACCGGACATAATTTGTACTGGTAAGTAAGTACTCATGTTTATTATGTTGAATCCAGGGTGAAATAGAATTTTCTCAGTAGAGGATGTCTATATGTATGGTAGTACAAACTCACCGATTTTTTTAACACAGGTAATTTTGAATAAATGATTAAATAAAACAAACAAAAGATAATATAAAAATAGTTGAAACCTTGCTTATATTCAATATATTAAGAAATATTTCTTAAAGTATTTTCGTCTTCTTTCTCTGTATAAAGGAGAAAAGCCTCTCTAAAAGAGTAACTCAACTATAGTATTTCTAATTTTACCTATTACCTCTTGTTTTTAATAATTTATAATCATTTGAAAAACGAACATTACCACAATGGCTCTGTTGTTCAAGTTAGCCTAGTAGAAAATAAATAAAAAAATTCTATTTTTATTATTTAACTTAATGAATGATAACTTTATCCGTTATACAATGCGTGAAAGAATGAACTCTACGCAACCTTTCTTCATTAAATGAGCTTTATAGTGTGCTTTTGAAAATAAATAAGAATAATAATTCGTGAAAACGTGCATAAGTCCTTCACTGAAACTGGTTTTCAAATGCTGCTAAATAAAGTTGTTTATCCGAACTTTCTCGTAAAACATTTTTTTTTAAGGTTGAGCACAAATAATCTCTTTTGTGACTTTTGACTTTTTAAAATATCCTCGGAAGGTCTACAAGAAATAAAAATAATAAACAAATGAAAGAAAAGAAAAGAGATAAAGAGGATATGAATCACGTTTATGAATCCGAGAAGAAGGATTTATCTGGTACCTCATATAACTGCCTAGGTTTTTTTTTTAATCAAAAATTCGGTGAAGCGAAGGAACAGGAGTAGCCCCCAACCCGCCGTTCCCCTTTCTCTCAAGATCATTAACTAAAAATTCTATTTTTAGATCTGCAATTTTCTTATAACTTTTTAAAACATAAATAAAGCATAAAGGAAAAGTATTTCTAAGAAAACAAGAGAAAGAGAAGGTGTCCCTTAAAAATTAGGTAAACTCATAATTTTCATTTTAAAGGAAATAGGCAATCAAATCGATTCATCCTTTTTTACTTTCTTAAAAGCATTACTCGGTTGTTCTAGTCTTCGTCTTTCTCATTTTTTTTCTGAACATTTCGGCATGGGCGTTAAATGTAAATAGAAAAATATTATGAGAAAGAAAAGAAACAGAAACACCCGGCAAGCGTAGAAAGAAACACAGAGCTATATGATTTCTGAAAGAAGATAATACTAACTGATTATAAATGCCGTCTTAGTATGTCAACTAATAAGCAATGATACTGATTCGGGAAGATTTATTGGTTTCTTGATAAACGTGACAGCCTGTTTTTTTCCTTTCTTTTTTTTCCGCTAACCGCTGCTATCTAGTAGATGAAAAATGTCAAATTAAATTTATTCCCGTTTTCTTTCTGAAGAAAAGAAAAAACCAATAAGAGAATGTGTGAAAGGTGAAATTAACAATTCATACCGTAACTATGATATTCCCATTCATAAATGCTTTACATCGCTGTTTTCGCATTTTAATTTGTTAAATCCTTTTCGCTATATCCCTTTAAAACCTCAGAGCCTCCAACCTGGTTTATGCAATAAAAACACGTTAATTTTTCTCTTTTTCCAATTTTGAAAGTTTATAATTGGAAGAAAATCTTTTTTACAAAATGTTTCTATTTTTATCCATGAACTATTTTCGCCGTGTAAGTGAACTGTTATGCATTGCTTTGTTAGAAGAACAATCCGATAGAAAGTGAATTACAAAGACAAAAAAGAAATGATAACAATGCTGTCGTTTATAGACAGCAGACATTGTTGAAAGAGCCCACAGCATGGGCTTTTCACAAAATAACTCCGTTTCAAGAGCTTGTTTCGCTTTTCCTTTCTTTTCAGAAGTGTAGACAAAAGAAAGCGAACTCTGCTACTGTTGTAAATATTAACTGTCTACCTATCCTCGCTCTGAAAGGACCGCTGAAGTCATAAACAACCTCAGGTGTACCATTTGGAGTGGGCAGCAGCAGCCCTCATAGACTGGAGGCATTCATCGGCGAGAGCATGTACCATTTAAATAATATACAATTGCGAAAGGCAACAAGGTGAAAGTATGTGGCGAAAGTCCCGAGGGTGGACCATCGGCTAGCATCTAACGCAACACTTGCATTCACTTTTTACTGAACACGTCTGATGAAAGTAAACTGGACGCACCTGCTGTTCGAGGAGACTGGGCCTTCGAGGGAAAGATTGTTTTTTACTCGGGTTATTTGGGGGTGAGGGGGATCGCTGGAAGCAGGAGAGAACGCAGGTTTGTTGAGGTGCAGACGGCCAGGGAAAGCTTTTTTCCATTGTTCGCCGAAAATTCGTGCAAAAGGGAAATGAGGAACAGAGGGCGGCATCCAGGTATTCTTGGGCTTAAAAAAATGCTTAGCTTACAGACCTGGGTTTGCTAGAATTGGCGATCAATCCATGTTTTAATAAAATATTTTCCCCAGATCTTGACTCCTGCGTCTGCCTTTTTGACCCCAAAAACAATACATTGATATTGTTTCACTTGTTTGCTATTCCCGCAATACTGAGTACATTTAGGTGATCCAAAATATGATACCTAATTATTTTTTAGTCTTGTTAGAATTTTTTTTACAGAAATAAACTCACCTATTTTCACATATGGTCTTGCACCTACCGTTATTTTCACATTACAGGAGGTGAAAGTGCGGGTCATAGCTCTATTACATTGGATAACAAAAACTTTAATTTTTATTGGAATAAATTTTGTTGAAGACAAAAACTGAAACAGCGCTTTTATCAACTTACAGCACAAACAAGCAAGGAGAAAATAAATACAGTAAAATTCACTTCGTTTTACCTAAACTTCAGAATGCACCGGGAGTATCAAAGCTTTGGATAATAAATAGATCATGGAAAGAAACATTGTAAGAAAATAAAGCGTATTATTTACACTAATGCTATGACCGAAACATTAACATAAACTAGTCCGTCGCTACGGTGAAACAATGCTTTGGTAACAATTACATAAGTTAAATCATAACACGTAATTGGAAAAATAGGATCGCATGTTTATAAATATCTCTTTAATTCACATTCTATGCTGTGTAAGAAATGATCGGTATTTATGATCGCAACTAAAATGAGATTGTAAATTTAAAAAAAAAAAATGCAACCAGTTCTCCATATCAGGAAATGTCTTTAATAAAATACACTATATGAACCAAAAGAAACTGACGGTTGGAAACATATCATTACCAGCTACTAGAAATTTATCAATAAGAGCTTTTGGCTTCTTTGATAAGAGAAAATTACATACTTCAACACACTTTTTCACAAACTAATAAGATATTGAAAAAATAAAAACTTCTTAAAAAATCAACATTCAATTCTGCTGTTTGTCGAATGACGTAACTACTTGTTATGTATTTTATTGTGTGAACGAAACATGTTTTTATTGCGTTCTTTCTAACGTATAGGATTAATGTGACTGTTATTACAGGAAAAAAAAACTAATAGCAATATTGGAACAATTAGGGGGAAAAACAGAATAAAAATGACAAAAAACAAGATATTATGAATGGAAGTTACATTCAGTTTACACGAATGCTTTAAAGGCTGCTGTTGTGATATTATATAAAAATAAAAATGATTTCTTTGCATCTTATTAGTATATCATTATTGTATATTTATTATTAAACAAACATGCTATTAGAGAAAATAATATAAATGTTGACTAAAACTCAATAATAATGTGCATGAAAAAGAGTGCTACTTTAATATTGTCTATGTAAAGTTACAAGGAAAAAAAAAAGAGTTTTTTTGAGTTAAAGAATTGCTAAAACGAACAATAAATAATAAAGTAAAAGATATAGCAATATCAGATTTAAAAAAAAAAAAAATGCAGTTTCTAAATGTTTTTTCCCCTTTGTGTGTTACACAAAATTATTATGTTTTTCTCCACATAGCGATAACATCTTGCTGAAAACTAAATCAATACTATTTTCCAAACATTTATCATTTTTATGCTATAGCTTATACAATTTGTTATCTAAAGCTCTTCATGGAGTGGTGAATTGGTAAATATTTTTCAGCTAATTTTGATCAATGAAGCGCTCATGCTTGTGAGTTTTATGCCTTCTTAATGGCGTTCATATCTTTCCTTGTCTTCGAATTCTTCCTTTTATCAGTATTAGTACTCTCTTGAGGTCGAAATTCGACCAATTGTGGTTGGTTTTTGTCTATATCTCTTTGCATTTCAATCCGAAATATATTTTAGTTTTAGACAAAAGGTGCTTTCGAAATTGTGATTCTAGTAATGAAAATAATATTCAGAGCGTGCGAGAATTTTTTTCCTGACTAAAACAGGAAATTCTGTGAACATTTTTACTTAAAAAGGATGTAAAGAGAAACAGAATTGAAATGTAAAATATCGCCATTAGGAGTACAGTACATCCGACTGTTCTTAATGAATGCCATGCCGAAAATCCGAAATCTATAATGGAAAGAGAAATAGGAACCAAGATACATGAAAATTTAAAAGAAGTAATAAAATCGGAATCAAATCAAAAATACCCCAAACATATTTCTGAATAAAAAAGAGAACAAAAAATGTGTGAAAAAAAAACAAAAGCCAAAGGAAAAAAAAAAAAAAAAACTCCTTCTACTTTAAAACTCAAAAAATTTGAAAAATGAGCTTGAGGATCAAAAAACGGGTGCCAATAAACAAATCGATACCGCTAGGCTGACTTTTTCCTTTTTTTTTCCATAAGTTAACTACAGGCGTTCTAATTGACTTCATAAGTTTTAGTAAAGCTCATCTTATGTATAAAAAAATCGGACCATTCAATTGGTAGGAAAATTAAAAGCAGTGAGGAACTTTCCCCCCAAAATAGAAAATATCTGAAACATTGGAATTAATTAAAACTGATTTAATTATTTTCAAATTAAAAATATTGCTTTTATACAGGGTGTCCACTCCAATCGTGGACCAATAGCTAATTTCTAAACCGTTAGAGATAAGCATATAGTTTATTTAGGAAAAAATCTCCAAATTGTGAAAGGAATTTTGGGTCTATTCAATGTTTTTCAAAAAATCAAATTTTGAAAGAGTTACGAAATTTAAATTTTTATACAGCCCCCCAGTCCTATCAATCATATTTAGTAAAACATTCTTGACACTGCAACGTTTAAAACTAAAAAAAAATCACTCTTCTACCACAAAAATTGACCGAGTTATGACGTTTTGAAAAATCAAGATTTTGAAGGATTTCGCATACGGTCCCTTAAGCCATCTCTCGATGACGTCATGAAACAATGCAAAATCTTGATTTTTCAAAACGTCATAACTCGGTCAATTTTTGTGGTAGAAGAGTGATTTTTTTTTAGTTTTAAACGTTACAGTGTCAAGAATGTTTTACTAAATATGATTGATAGGATTGGGGGGCTGTATAAAAATTTAAATTTCGTAACTATTTCAAAATTTGATTTTTTGAAAAACATTGAATAGACCCAAAATTCCTTTCATAATTTTGAGATTTTTTCCTAAATAAACTATATGCTTATCTCTAACGGTTTAGAAATTAGCTATTGGTCCACGATTAGAGTGGACACCCTGTATGATCATCAAAGTACTTTCCAGTTTGATTGAAATTGGTCTCTGTTTATATGTATCTGGTTCCATAGCAGTTCATTTTCTGAGGCTTTTTGTTTATACTTTCCTAAGATTAGATGCTACACCTGACTTCAGGCAACTGCATCTGCACCGGCTTCCAATTCTTATTTTATTACAGCTTCTTACAAATTGAGACCGAAACTTAGCTTCTGGCGGCGGCTGCTTCAAATAGGTCCATTCACTGCAAAAAGTAGAGCTCTGGGACACGATTGGCAACCCCTAACCCCCGATGGGGGAGTCTCGGAAAAGCAAAATCGGTCCACAGACTGGCACAGTAGCCTGGTGACCTCTAAAATCTTGACACTGATTTTATCGGCGGGTGGGGTGGCAGGGGGGCAGCTTTCGGATTCGAACAATACAATAGTTTGGGTGCTATCGTGGGAGTTGGTTGGGGAGTGGGAAAGTCCTGCAAGATTCTCAGAGCTCCGGCCTACGGTTCTGATTTTTCCTCCGTTCAATTAAAGACGATGTCAATGAGACATCCGGGCTAAGCGGTTTCCTTTCTGTTAGATCCCGTGGGACAGTTTCGAAGTGTGAAACTGGAAAACGGGGAACAAGTTTGTTTATCAGATTGGAATAAACCGTTTCCCTTTCTTCGACGGATTTTCTGGACAGATGGAATAACGCTGTTTGCTTTTCTTCCTCTTCAAACTCATCAATCCTGGGAACCGGATTTTAGTTTCTAAAAATGTATCCACGAACTGTAACATAAATAAATAAATGTATAACAATTTAAAAATAAATTAAATAAATATATAAAGATTTGAAAATAAATTTAAAAAATAAATAAAAAATAAACATAAATAAATAAAAAGTAATAAGCAAATAAGAAGCTAAATAAATGAATAAAAAAAATAGATAAATTCAATTTTGAAGCGAACTGGGTACGGAAAAAAGGTTTATTATTTCGCAACAACTACAAAGTAACGCTAGATGGAAAACATCATATCATATATTCGTTTGTGAAAGTTTTAAAATTAATTTGATGAAGTCTGTTTCTTATAAGCGAGAAATATTAGTAATCGTATTGCGTTACAATATGGAATATTTCTGATTTGTAAATTGTGTACGTAGTGAAAGGAAAGAAATTGAGTAATAATCCCCCATACTCTGCTCAACAACTAAGTTTTCTTTTCTTTATCACTCATGTGTTTTAGAGCAATGCAGAACATGTAGGGGAAAACCGCCTATATTGGACCATTGCTTAAATTGGACCTCAGGCTTAAAATCTAGTAAGGAGATCTGTGCTACATTTTAACAGTAAAAATATGAAGTTTTAGAAAAAAAAAAAAAAAAAAACAATGTGTATGAAGTTTCATCAGTCTTCGAACTGTTTAGCGTTAGTTACGGCTTGATTTGTGTTGAAAACGTGCGAAATCTTATTTTGTGGACTTGTTCCTAAAAGGATAACTCAAAAACTTGTGAATTGCCGTAAAATACTGTTACAGTATTATAATCTGTGTTTAATAAGGATTACATTGATGTATTTATATGCCCGATTGTGATAATTTTTGACAGAGCAATGAGCTGAAGAATAAAAAATGGCGTGTTTTCCTTTATTGGACCGAAAAATTATTCCAATATTGGACCGGTGGTCCAATTTAAGAATATGACTTTAAACAATGCATTTTATTAATCGTAACGTAAAATGAGTGACTAGTCTTATTTAATAGCGTAGTTAAAATTATTTTAAGCATACTTTAACACCTATTCACGATATTCATTTAAACTTTTTTATCAAGCACATTTTTATCAAGTAGAAGCTGCAACTTCTTAAAATGTATGTTTTTTTTTCTCTTCATCCATTAAGTTGCAGTTTCAGGTTGTGAAACGTATTTATTAACTTGAATAAAATGTATGCTGGTTTACCGAGAGAAAAATATGAAATTCTTCGATATTTTCAAAAGGATTTTAATAGAAAACAATTTATATGCTACTAAAATGTTCAATGTTGATGAAGCCGGTCTTTTCATTGTCCAAAAGCCCAAGATATATTGACGTATAGAGATAAACAGCAGGTTGGAGCAGTATTGAGTAGTGAACGTGGTAGAAATACACTGGTTATTTGCTACATGAGTGCAACAGAATTGCAAGCTCCCTGTGATTATTTTCAAAAGATTACGTTCCATGTATGAACTTATCATAAAAGCTTCCCTGGTGAGCAATATGCTTGTTCGAAAAAAGGTTGGATCACAAACGATAATTCCCACAATTGATACAACATTTCATCAAAACTGTTAATCCAAGCAATGTAAAAAGAATGTCTTTCTATCAACGGATAGGCACAGCACTTACATAAAGAGCATTGATGCAATAAACTTGGCTAACGAGAACGATGTAATAATAATTTCTCTTTAAGCTCATCATACACGTAGATGTGGTCTTTATTCAGTCTCTGTCTACATATTTTAATCGAGCATGTGATACATGGATGCGAGAACATCTAATGAGATCCATTATCTAATATCTCACAGGAGAACTGTTTGGTAACTCTTATGGGCAAACCACAATCAAGGCCAGGCAAAGCTGTGAGTTGATTCTAAAGAACATGAGTTTAGCCTGTTAATTGACATGTGTTTAATGACATTGATTTGGCTGTAACAGAATTAGAGGCAAGTAGTCCAGATAAAACTACTCAAAGTGAACACTGAACAGGTTACATTTTCGGTGTAAGTTGAATACCATGTACAAGAACTAGCTACGACTTAAATTAGTACAAGTTCTGCAGAATCGGCGGATAGTTCTGATCAAAACATGATTGTCAACTCTAACTATGATTTTGTAAAGCCGACTCACATATCATTTTTGCCGAAAAAATAGAAGGAACAAAAAGGAAGGCTATCTCAGCAATCATTCTAACGCCGTATAAAAGAGGTTTTGAGCAGAAAAAGTCACACAAGAAGAAGCAAGAACCTGCAAAAAACAATTGTTATTGCAATATTTGTCATAGAGATGAAGTGCAAAATATGATTAAGTGTATGAAATGCCATCAGCGAGTTTATCAACACTGCCTAAGTGAGGCCGAAGCAAAAGAAATTCTGTTGCAAATCCTGGAAAAAAGCTGTATAGTTCAAATATAAATTATTCTATGATTTCTTCGTACGGTCCAATTTAGGAAGTGCATGGTTCAATTTAGGCGCATATATTCCTAAATTGGACTTTTGCAACTTTTTATAAGATAATTTTTAAAAAAAACAATTTTCATATTTTCAGAAAATATAAGATCCTAGGGCGGTTCCTGATTAAATTTAGCTTACGATGCCCTACTTTGCATTTCTGTTTTGCTTCACATTGAGCGACACAGGCCTCCTGTTCTTAGGGGGTCCAATATAGGCGGTCTTCCCCTATTTTGGAACAATGGTTTCTAACCGGTGACAGAGGCGTATTCAGGGGGTGGGCTGATAGGGTTGAAGCCCCCTCCGAAATTGTTAAAAAAGAATTTAAAAAATTATTGTTTTTTTTTTCTTTTTTCTGAAACCGCGACATGAGAAAATTTTTCTTTAGAGAAAATTCAATTTTAGGACAAAATTCAACGAAAGAAAAGAAGTAAATTATTTCTTTCTTCCTTTTTTTTTGACATGTCCATTTTACTGTTTGTCACGTTTATGATTATCTTAAAATTTAATTTTGTTCATTTTTATTGCAAATTTTTTTCAGAAACACCGATTAATGATTGTTCATTCATCTGATTCAGTTCAATATATTTCAACACATGTAATTGAAACATAACATTAGGAACAATAGTAAAATAAATCGCAAAAATAATGTTATTAAATCACAGATTTGCCAAAATATTGCATTCACTTGTTTGGGAACACCTTACTTCAATTAAGAGAAGTTTTAAAATTTTAATTTATCTTTCCCTGTTTTTATCAAAATGATTTACTTCTTGGCCACAATAATAATTACAATAATAAAAAAAATAATCATGTATTTTAGTCATCTTAAATTAGCATTTATATCAGATATTCGAAAAATTTACTTTTCTCAGCTACATTTTATGAGGTGCCTTGCCTGTTCTCTCTTAGTCTCTACTCATTTTGGGTAGAAAATATATTTCAGTAACGAAAGCGAAAAAATCCAAATTTATTTCTCTATTTTACTTTTTACTTTTTAATCTTGTCTTTTTTTTCTTTTTAAGAATCTTTTAGCAAATTTCAGCTTCTTCTGATTTTTTTATATTTTTTTTTGCTCCTTCAAAAAAGTTCTATATAATTACCAAGTGTAGTTGATTGACGGATCCCAGTGTGCTCGGTTTCCACCTACCTTCTCCAAGAAAAGTAAAGCGCCTACTCTGCTGTCAAAGTGTTTTAATTACAACGATGGGCGTGAAAAGGATTGATGGGTAGACACTTGCGATGCATTTTACAGGTCATTACTTTCTGTCTAGCTGAAAAGTTGTTCATTTTGAATTTATTTTTTTCATCCTTTTCTTTCCTGTGGTAAAAGAGTGAGAATTAATTGGTTAATGTTGCACTTCAAAAGAAACTGCAATTTTCTGCATTATTATTTTATTTATTCTTTATTTGACAAACATGTTTAGCAGTTTTGATTGGGTGCACATCTAAAGTAGTTTAAAGTAGAATAACTAAATAAATTATTAAATAAAAAATAAATTCATAAAAATAAATAAAAACAAACATTTAGGCGTATCAATATTTATATATGAAGAAACTTAAGCATTATTAATAACACTCACACTTAAATCTACAGACGAAAATGATTTGCTATACAGTCGCATCTTCTTATAATAAGTACCGAGGTACCGCGAAACATGTTCGTTATAACAGTGCGCTCGTAAAACGTGAGTTCGAACAAAAAATCATAAATGTTCATGCTTACTTTCTTTTTTCTCCCCTATCTACACAGTTCCTAAAAAGTTCGGTTATTTGCTTTGCACTGTCTTATTGCCTCTTGTACTTTTTTTTTTCGAGGAATATTCATGGAACGAAAAATACTTGAATTGCACCCATTGACTATAGAAAATATTTGAAGTTTTTCTGTATATCAAATGCCATTGAGTATGTTGAGGGTTGTTTATCTATAAATTTCGTCATATTTGACGTCATCGTCGCCGATTTCATTAGCTTTTTCCCAGCATTAGCTATATTTGAGTTACACGATCCTCGAAGAAATGGTAACATAGGCGTCAAAATACATATAATTTTCAAATGCTTTTCTACTCCACAAATTAAAGAAAAAAGGAACATCATCCCTTGATCCCAGGATTTCTGACTACTAACTTTCGTTGACTTCAGAGTGTTAAAGGAATTTTGAAAGTAGTTATAAACTGTGGACCTGAATGTCACTACAATTTTTGGAATCTTAAAAATATTGTTTAAGCGGGGCTTTAAAGGGAGTCATGTTTCTATAGGACTTAACATTTTACCAACCAAATCCTCCTGATTTCCTCGCTAAATCTGGAGTCTCGTTAACTCGGGGCTCTTTATAAGATATTTCGACTGCAATAGATGTCCGACTATGTCATAACGAAAAAAGCTTTTACCACTCCTAGGTAGTTCAGTTTAGTGGTAAGATGTTTTTAATCTTTGGACGCATATTTTCATTTTTGTAGCTCCTTGACGAATAAATAAATGAAAATGAAGTATGTGAGTGTGCAGTGCAGTTACGCATTCGGTATCAGTCCTCATATAGTATTTCATTAAATATGACATAAAAAGTTCGACTAAATGCAATTTTTACTATGATGTGCGATTGAGTCTTATTGTAGAGTAAACATTCTTCGTTTATAATTTTAACTTGCTGCTTTTTTCGTTAGTACAATTCTCTTCACTTGTAATGTACAAGATATCGTTTTAACGTATTTTTAATTGCTTTATTTTCTGCAATAATTCATAAATGATATCCAGATTTGAAATTATGACATATTAACAGCAAAGTTTACTAGTTGCCTCTTGGTATACCAAAACCAGACTTTTAATTAATTGCCAATTAGTTTTGCCGCTCATATCCAATAGTTTTATGTCTTGCAACCAATAGAACATTAATTCAATCAGTCAACAACTAAAACCTTCCACTAAATATGTATCCTATTTGTAGGGACGCATAGAAAGGTAACTTTAACATGAATTGCTTGTCGTCATTGAAGTTACCATTCAGAATGGTCCCCTCCTTCTCGCCACATCGCACTTGAAGGCACTGGCTATCAACAAGAATCATTGTTGAGTTCCAATCCATCACTCACATCTGAACCTCGGAAACTTTTCCATCCAACCGTTGGTAAAGTATTTGTCCAACTTCATAACAGAATAATGCTATAAGATTTCTTTTCGGCAACGTCAGACACGCCTATAAGTTTTTGCCAATACGCCTGACTTCTTCCGTCTACTGTGGTTAACGGGGTTATTTTTAGCATTTTGACGCTTAACCCTTTGATGTTCAGTCGGTTGGTTGATGTTTACCTTCTTTCAGAGAAGAAGCATTGAGATGCGTCATAGGAGGTCTTGCGTTGATCAATAGGGACCATTGCTGAGATGTTCTGAATTTATTGAGCATGGAATAAATGCTGAGTTTTTTTCCCCTGTTTGTTGAGTTGTTTACTAAAGTTGCCACGAAGAATTGATTTTGAAGAGCTCGTGGTTCACAGCAGTGTTCCTGTTCGACCTTTAAGAATGATTTAAGCTTCTCCAAATCAAGCAACTTAAAGAAGCCATATATGATAAGGGGCTATTTTCCAGTTCCAAAAAAAAATTCGATACTTAATAATTGCTGGTGATTGAAATTGCAAGAATAAGGACGGATTCAGAAATTATTTTTATAATTTACTAATAGCACAAGAATTTATGTTCGATGCATTTAAAAGAATTTCATGAAAATAGAACACACCTTTTTTTGAGCAGCAATGATATACTTTCAATAACAGAATAATAAAATTATTTTTTAACAAAAAAATGCGTTAATAATTTTAATTTTGCTAATCATATTAGTTTCTTTCTCTCTTTCTCTGCTTTCTTTTATATATTTATTCAATTATTTAAAATGGAATGTGGTGTTAAATTGCTGAGTTCTGACTCAAAATAGATAAGTATAGAATAAGAATAGATTGATTTAAACAGCATTCTAATGGGATTTCCCAAATCCCAACTAGTGATACGCTGGACACAGGTGATGACACTCGGCAGGACCGCCGAGAATCATGTTGTGGCCTTCGGAGATTAGTCAATATAATTTGCAAAATTATTAAGTAAAAGCGTTATAAAAAATCTTCATCATCTTTGTTTCCCCCTCTTTCCCTATGAACTAAAAAAATGCCAATGAAAGCGTCAAGTTGCTTACGTTGTAACCTCCTTTTCGCCAACTTAATGAAGTTTTTTTTTTCCTTTTGAAGAACCCTTAGAAACAAACTTCGTTCATTCTGACCTTGCGACAGCAAAATAAACATCACACAAGAGGCCGTGGACAAATATGCTTCCTTGTTGTCTGAATTGTATTTTGAATTAGAAAACCAAGTTTAGAATTTAAAAAACCATCATGTACTTTTTCGTGTATTTGGAGCACCACTCGTTGTAGACGTGGACTTATTGCAAGGCAAAAACACTAAGAGCCCCTAAAAAGTCATTTAGTCCATTTTCTCCAGGTGTTTTCAGCAAATTGAAAGTTGAAAATTAACAATGCAGAACTTAACAGTTATAAATTAAACAATTTTTCTCACTTAAGGAACACTTTAATATTTAAATATCACATATGCACTTGTTTTTGATATAGCTATCACTATGAGAATTATTTTTAATTAATTTTATTAAATTAATAATAATAATTTACTTCATTAGGAATATTTTGCATAATAACACAATAATAAAATAAATGAACATTAATATTAAATTATAACGCATTTAATAGCAATTATAAAACATTTAAGTTTAAAGTGTATTTTAATACATGTTCATCTGTTATGTGGAAGTTCTGTTATGCGGAAAAGCAATAAATTACTAAATTACTCATAAATTATAGTTAAAACTAGAGATAAAATTTAAAAAATATTTGAGGCTCAGATGTTTAAATTTTAAACGAAATGAATAGTATACTGATATAAATAAAAACATTTATTAAAAATATTGAGTTTTAATCTCATATTTCTTTACAGTTTTGGTTTTAGTACTTTATTCGCTCTTAAACAAAACTTCTTGTAGTATCACATGCTTTGATTTAAATAATTTAAACAAAAAAAAAAAAAAAAAAAAAAAGAGAAGTATATACATAGTACACTTTTTTGAATTTGAATTAAAATTTGAAATCGTACAATTCCTTAAAAAATCTATAATGATAAAATGGTAAGATTTTTTGCATAATACATTAGTGTGTAAATGCTTCATAAAAAACTAGTATGACATTTTTATATACATAGTACACTTTTTTGAATTTGAATTAAAATTTGAAATCGTACAATTCCTTAAAAAATCTATAATGATAAAATGGTAAGATTTTTTGCATAATACATTAGTGTGCAAATGCTTCATAAAAAACTAGTATGACATTTTTTTTCGAATTAATTTTGTTACATGGTTATATTTTGTTATTTCATTTTGTTACGTTGTTTTTCTAAAATTATTTATACCATTAAAAAAGACCCTTGTCTTTTTCTACCAATATACAATATAGTATACTGATGAAATTATATTCAATAGCTTATTCATTTTGCAGCGGCTTTATGGTAAACAATATTATTTAGTTTGCATTATAAACTTATGTGATGGAGCATTTGCCAATTTATTTATTTTCCCTTATTTTTCGGTATTTATAAATATTATTATGCCATCTAAATTAAATTTGATTTTGAATCACATTCATTCAGATGTAAATGCGTCATATCTTTATCATTTTATCATATTCTTTGTTGAGTTCTTTGGAGCACGTTCGACCGTAATACGTAAAGTTAGCTTTTACACATTTTTTAAATATCAATTTCACTTGCAGTCATGTTAATACAACAAAATTAATAACTAGAGTTTTTCCTACAGTTTGTTGAAAAAGTATTTTTAAGAATCCAATTTAAGTCAAAAATAAATAAACCTAATCTGAATGAAAATATTATACATTTTTTAATTTTAAAAGGAAAATCATGGCTTTTTTACATCCTAGTAAACGAATTCTCTGACATCAAAGTTATAGTTTTACGTTGTTATTATCTGGACAATAAAATGGATTTTTCATTTTTTTTTCTGTTTTTCACAGCTTTCTTTGACTTTTTATGAGAAAGTAGCCAAAATAAAAACTCGCATTTTGTATTTAAAAAAAAAAAAAAATTCAAATGTAGTATTTTAAAAACTACAATTGTTTTTTTTTTTACATCCTAGTAAAAGAATTCTCTGACATCAAAGTTATAGTTTTACGTTATTATTATACGGACAATCCCAATTGGGTTTTTCATTTTGTCCAATTTCTTCCGTTTTCCTGGATTTTTTACGGGAAAGTGGCCAAAATAGAAACCCTGCATTTTGTACCAAAAAATAAAATATTCAAATGTACCATTTTAAAAACTCTAATTGTTCCCCCCCCCCTCACTTTTCATGGTGCTAAGTTTTGTTCAAAGCTTAAATGAACACTTAACAGAATTTTTTATTCATGTTTCCGATTTTCAATGCCAATTTCCGAAATTCCGATCTAAAATATATTTGTAGATGTGTTAAAATATCTTTGACTACTTCACTATTTCCATGTTATTTATCACACGTCTCGGTTTATAAAATGTTAAAATATTTGCCTGGCATAACTTAGGCTGAAAGTGAGTATTCTGCGAAAAAGTTGAATGGACAAAGTATCAAATAATAATTAAATATTCATGCGTTGGTACTGAAAATGTAAATGACTATGTCTATTAATGGAAATTTTTATTCTTCAAAACTTTTTTCTTTTAGGTACCATTCATTTTGATGCTTGGAAATTCGACTGTGTATGGTAAAAAAATATCTCGTTGGAAATAAGCTTTTCCATACGAAGAGTCGCCGTTAATGATGGTTAATTTGCTTTTATAGCGTATGTATGCATTTTAGTGCACATAATAAATAAGTGGATAAATATCAGTAAATAAATAAATTAAATAACAAAATTAACTAAATAAAGTAAGGAAAAACGAGAAAAAAGAAAGTAAAACTACATAAGCAAAATAAAAATAATATTTATAAAATGAAAATAAATAAATTAAAGTAAAATGAAATGAAGTAATTAAGTATTAATGAATAAATTCGTAAACAAATAAAATGGAAAAATAAATGAATATTTAAAGAAATGAAAATTGAATTAAAAAAAGCTTAGAAAAAAAAAAGTTTTAAATGTAAAGAAAAAAAAAAAGAAGCGGACATTTTAACCACTTTCCTCAATGTGAGGTATTTTTAAAATAACAAAAACATAAGTAGAGTATTTTTTTTTAAATTAAAGAAAGTTATCTGATATTTTTTGCTTTTATTTATCAGTAGCCTAAAAAACATCTATGGTTATTCATTGTTATTTTACACTACATATGACGAAATTAGTTATTACCGTCGAAACGTAAAAGCTTGCTCAGTGACCCTTTGCTTTATATTTTTTTACTTTTTTGCCAAGATTACGGAGAGGTCACACAATCTCAATTTTTTTTCCTCCACATCGAAGAATTTGACCCACAGTAATTAAGTATTGAATCATAAAAAATGAAACATCTAGAAGACGAGCAGCCTTCTTGATAAAGCGGTTAAGACGAAGCCAAAAAAAAGAGCCCCTAAAGGATATTTTCGCAACTTCGGATTTTTTTCTCCACCAAAGGATCCCGTTCGTTGACTTCGAGTTACTCAATTAGATAATAAAGCAAAAAAACAGTACTTTCACCTGGCGGCCAAGTGATTCCTTCCTTAGTGTTAATACGTTGACCTTTTCTGATTATATATTGAGAAAGACGTTTGGAAAAATCAAGGTCCTGTATTTCTGGTGGAGAAAAAAAGTTTGTAAATTTGTAAATGACGTGAGTGTATTTAGCCTAGGATAGAAATTAAATACATAATCGTAATTTTCTCCAGCATTTTCTTTTAACAATTTCCTTTTCTTTCTCGTTCCTTTATTTATTATTTTGAATGCTTGATTGTAGGGTAGGAATCCGGGAACTAGAGCAATTTGCGCATAACCCGTAATCAACAATCGAGCTCTTTGGTGCAAGATTGTACGTAGAGTACTAACTTTAGCATCACGAAATTATTTAATTTTCCCCCACATTCTTTCAGTTGTAGAGTTAAGGCTTTTAAGGGAAAGTAAATTAACTAGATGTAGTCCACGATGTTTTTTTTTTGACTGGGTAAATGTTTGGTTTAGGTCCGTTTCAGATGTTCCCGCTTGAGAAGCGAATTCAAAATTTTCCCTTTTCAGGCGCTAAGGGATAAAACGGATTTTTGCTGTTTTCGTTTGGGACGTTGGGGTTACCACAATTGGCTGTAAAACGCTGTATTTGGCTATAACCTGCTTTGAGAAGGTTTTTTTCTTTTCGAAACTATATTGAATTGCGTAACCAAGATAAATTAGAAGAGAAGTTAAGGATTAATGAACTGAATTTACGAAATAAAAAAAAGATGAAAAGTCGAATCACGATTTTTGTTTACACCAAATTTTTTTTTGTTTTCTCGATTGAGATTAATAGAGAAAAGAAAAACCAAAAAATAAAAAGAAATTTCAAATGGTTGTCAGGATTTAACCAAATTTAATCCAACTAAAATACTGAAAAAGAAAACATCGTTAACTGCTTTTTATGTACAAAATTTTAATAACTATAGTTTCAATGAAACTGAAATTGTAAAAAATTACATTGAAAGTGTTCCCAACCCTTAAGACATAACCTGTAATGTGTTCAGAATTTGTTGAGGTATTCCTACAGCTGTTTTTTTCTGTTTTTATAAAAAAATAAATGGTTATCATAAAAATATTGAATTAAAAAAAATGCTTCTTTTTATTGCAGTTGTTGATTGCAGATAAGAAGTTCCCTATTTTTTTAACCAGAGCCCTCTTTACAAGAAAAAATAATCCAGGGTCTCTTTCTACAACAGTTAATTACACCAAATAGTAAAATGATGTTCAATATTACTTATACCTTTATCATTTGTTTTTCTAACAGGAGTCAAGAACTAAAATTCATTTAACCCTTTACTCCCCGACGGGACTCAGAAGTACCACTTGTATTAATTTAGTAGTACCTGAGTAACCGAGTCCCACTCAGTTAAAAAAATAAAAAAAAAAGACGTGTGTAAAATCGTGTTTTTCTCTAAATTTGGAAGTACTTATTTAGATAAAATTGAAAAGCACTTTTAAGCCCTTGGTTGCAATTAGGCATTTAAAACAGCCGTAATTTATTTAAAAAAACTTGTTTGGACAAGACACATCATCATCACACTTATTTAAACGATGCGCACCATAAAATCGCAGCACAATAACTTAATTTTGATCGATCTCTTTGACATTTCAAAATAAAAAATGATAACAATTCTAACGTGTTGCCAAAACTGGTTTGCCAAGTACGATAAAAATTTAAATTGACGCTAATGTGATTAAATATGAAACCCATAGTTATAATAAAACGTGTTTGCTATGAAACAGTAACAATAATAGTAATCATAATCAAAATATTGAAAGAAAGCTCCTCAAACTTTTAATGAAGGCACAAAAAATGTGGGATTTTTTTTTGTGAAAACTTGCGTTTTTACAGAAAAAACGCCGATGTAGATGGACTCAAAAACCGAAACTTTATCTAAATGCGCAATTCCATGCAAGAGTGAAAAAGCGTTGAAAAAATTAAACTCGAGCAATGTAACTGTTCTGCATATTTTTTGGTTTAGAAATGTTAGAAGTTACTTATTTATAACAATTTTTTGTTAGGAATTTAGTTTTTTAGTTTCGACAATACATTGAACTTGGGGGCCATTCCATGAAAAGTGAAACCAATTGGTCAAAAATTCATATTGAAGTTATGTTGCTATGTTATACATCATTTTAAAGCTTAAGATGTATATTTTAAGAATCCTGCATTGGTTTTTGGTGAGAGTTAGAATAATACTTGTTTTCTTAGTTGGAAGTACGATACTCACGAACTTTTAAAAATCAGAAAAAAGAACACATTTTCAAATGCACATTTTTCATCGAAAAATAAAAACAAAAATAACTACTTGTAGCACAATTTTAACTACTAAGACGGTACTATAATAATATGCATTCATTAATTTCTTCTGAATTGATCTAAATGGTGTAATTGAAGTTTGAAAAAAAGAAGTTTGATGTTACGTCTGTAACAAAAAAGAAGCAAAAGTTGTCATTACGTCCTAAAAAATCAAAATAAAAAAAAAAAAAACCCTTAATGGTCCTTTTGGCAAATTCTTAGAGTAATTGCCCACCATAGTTAAAAATATTGCAACTGATTTAGTTTATAAATTAATGCTGTTACAGACATAACATTTCGGACATAACAAATGGTTAACTCTATGTTACGTCCGTAGCAAAAGTAAATTTCCAATTAAATAGGTAAAAAGCACAGGATGAGCAATACATGTATATAGCATAATATGGTACGAGTACTAAAGTTTCTGGTATTCTGATTTTGAAATTTTTAATTATGTCGGCATGTAATTAAAATTTATTTGCGAAAATGCCGTTCGAATTTCGAAAACGTCGGACATTTTTTCATTCCAAAAAAAATATATATATATATATATATATATATATATGTCAAAATTGACCAACTGACACCAAGAAGGTTAAATTTTAGTTTGGTACTAGTATTCTGCTATATCATCCAACATTTTCAAATTTTTAAGTTCTCCTAAGACCAATCACTGATTCCAGGGAGGAATTTACTTTTCCCGATTTTTTTATGTAGCAGCCCCATTATGCATTAATTTTAAGAATACAAATAAATAAATTTGTGTGAAGGCCCTTCTAAACTTTTCTTGTGTCAATCTTTCTTGTCTTAAGATGCATTAATTTATTGTTTCATATTGACATATCGGCATATGCTCTCAACTCCCCCAGACTTACCCAAATTTTCTAAAACTGTTACAGTATAACTCAAAATATTCAAATAATGTGTTAATTATTGCTACTGTATTGTTTTAGCACAAAAATCTTTGTTTATTCCAGCTTTAAAATACTGTTTTCTACTTTCAAATCAGAGATGTTACGTCTGTAACACCACTTTGTTTCGTCCGTAACAAGTTTATGAATTTTTTTCACAAATTCGGCAGTCAAAATCCACACAATCTTTATGGTTTTAGAAAGCTTGAAGTCTCTAGAACACGTATAAAAAAAAAGTTCAAAATTTCCGTATAATTCAGAGGAATATTGTAAGCTGTATGACATAGTCGAGTTTTTGCTGTTTTGTGAATTACGTCTGTAACAGGCAGTTTTTAATTTCTGTATTTTTTTGTAATTAAGCAATCTGCACGCAAATTTAATGTAGCATAAACATCATCAAGTTACACTACAGGAAAAAAAAATAAGACTTTCATCAGCCCAAACCAGAATTATTTGTGTTCAAAGTCTGCGATTGTTACGTCTGTAACGATGGAATTGCCCCTTGGTATTAGAGTATTCTATTTTTAGTGAAGCAAATGGTCAAATTTTCAACATTGATAAGTTTCAATTTTTCCCATTAGATAAATGTGACAAATCAAGATTATTGTTTATTACACTTTAAATTAATATTGTGAATTGATGAAACAAGTGTTTTCAATTTAATTAAGTGATTTATGTCAATTTCCAAGCCTCTGTTCTATGTAACGTAAGTTACCAAAAACATGTTAAAGTTTTTACAGCAAATAAATAAAGGGCAATACAATGTTAACTATGTTATATTTTCTATCTTATAAGTGTGTACTAAGCAAATAATAGTACTTTTCTTTTGAATATTGTTTATTTAATTTTTTGTGCTACAATCAAAACGTGTAACGTAAGTTACCCACATATGCAGATAACGTAAGTTACCTTAGTAGAACTTAAATGCTTGTGTTTAGAAATAAAGTAAATTGTGAATAAAACCTATGTGGTTAATAGGAGTAATTTATTCAAGAATTCTTTTAATTGTACTGTATTTACTTAATTTAGATTAATCATATTTCTTAAAATGTCTCTGTTTGTTAATAAGATTACAATACACCTCTATTATAAATTACATGTTTCTTTTTGGCTTTTAAGATATTAATTCTCTTTAAACAATATCACTGCATTCAGAATATTTAGGAGGTAATGTACTATGAAATATTAAAAAATGACTTCTGTTAGGATTTAAAGTTATCAAATATGTTTTGGAAAAAACAAATATAAAAATATTTGTACTCTTTTAATTGAAATATATTTCGCATTAAAATGCCACTGAACTCTTCAGAAAAGATGCGCTGTAGAAGGGGTATGAAAAAAGTCATGTGGATATTACAGATTCATAAATAAAAGTCACTCTTGATAGTATTGAAATATGTTAGAAAAGCAAAATGTATCAAAAATATTTTCTGAAGATCCGCACTTTGACAATGACCATTTAAGAACCAGAAAGGAACAAAATGTAGGGTTTCGTTTAGTTAGTATTTTAAGGAACAAGAAGAAAAAACGGAGATAAAAGCTGGTGACTGGTGTGTGGTGAAGTACGAAAATACACTGTATCCTTGAGTTGTGACGATTTTTGAAGAAAACGAGTTTAAAGTAAAAGTAATGACTGCTGTTGGAACCAATTAGAAATGGCCAGAAACGACAGATGAAATTTATTATAAGAGAAAACATGATTCGAAAATAGAATTACCTGAACTTGTTAATACAAGCGGCCAGTAAGCATTTAAAAGTCTTATGTTTTGTAATATTTTTGATTTATCATTGAGTTTGGCATTAAATTTCTGTAAATTTCATTCATAATTGTTAATTTTCAGTATTTTGATCTAAACTAAGCTGTAATTTTCATTCATTAATTTTTGTAATAAAGATATGTTTGTAAGTAAATTTTGTAACGCAAGTTACTGTAACGTAAGTTACCCAGTTAAAAATTCCCATAAAATTCAATTTTTTAAATAAAATTTTAAATTTATGAAAATAAATTCCTAAATATTATAAGAAACTGATAAATTATACTTTAAACAAGAAAAAAGCTGTAATAGAGCAGAAATTTGCCTTAGAACCAATTTTCATATTATGTCATTCCCTTTTTGTGTAACGTAAGTTACTGCCTTATTTTTGACTGCTAAATTTTGTAAAATTTACGTGCATCGAATATTTTTGCATTTTAATTTTACTTTTGACTGTCATTTTCACTGAATGCTTTTGTAAAAGGTTTTTATAACACTATTTGTCTGTACTGAGGTGCTAAATGTATACTAGTTGGTCGAAATGTAAGGTAAGTTACCGTGGAATCTCCCAAATGCAAAATTTTATCAAAATCGTTAGAGCCGTTTTTTCGAGATCCGAAACACACACACACACACACACACACACACACACACACACACACACACACATATATATATATATATATATATATATATATATATATATATATATATATATATATATATATATTAGGGTGGAGCGAAAAAAACAAAGTTTTATTTTCGAATCGTAATAGTGCTCAAAAGTTGCGGTTGGTGATGACTTGCAAAACAGAACAAAAATTTTTGATATATTTTCCGATCCCGCAACGAGGCTGAAATTTTGACAAAATTTGAATTTTCATGTGTTCTTAGTGGTTTTTTAAAACTTTTGTTTCGATGTTTCATTTTAATGCTCTTAGACGGAAAAGTTACGATTAGTGAAGCCTTTCGAAATTTTACAAAATATATTGCAATCGAATAATACCTTCTGATCCAGAAACAAGCCTAAAAAACCAAAAAAATTGGAGAATTTTAGCTTTTTTTTCGGGGGGGAATATTTTTTTTTTAAATGTCTTCATTTTTTCCCCCGGTATCATAGCGTACAGCATTTTAAAAAGCACTATATTACTCATAACATTAATTTATTTCTTGTAAGGCATATTCTAAACATGCAAGCCAACTATTCTTTACAACAATGAAACATTTTCAAATAATAGAAAATTATGAAATATTTACCAAGATTTCTACAATTCAGTACAAAAATCCACTAAATAAAACACCCACTCACAAAATAAGCTCTAATTTTGATTACTAAACTACACACAATTTTAATACCTAACTAGTTATATACAATTTCTTAATCGCCTTTTGTAAACTGCTACCTAACCTAACTGACTACCCACAGAATCCTCTAACATTAATTGAACTAAAAACTAATTTAGTCTTTAAAATTAAACCTAGTTAGGTTAGGTAGTATATAGAATGAGACTTTAAAAGGCAATTAAAAATTAAGAAATTAACATATAATGAGGTAGGCATAAGATAAACAATAAAAAACATATTGTTTATCTTATGAGTGAGTGTTTTGTTCAGTGGATTTTTGTACTGAAAACATAAAACAAATTTAATTAATAGGTATGAGCAAGAAATTGTATGTAAATGTTATCTATTATTTTATGCTTTTTAGTTCCCGGGTGTTTTTCAATTGCGGTTTCGTTTATTATTTAAAAATAATTGTGTGTATGAAAAATTAGAAATCAACAAAATCTAAAATTTGTTTTATCTAGACTAAAACATTCCTTATATTTATGGCTTTCATATCAAGCATGTTCCAAGATCATCACCGAGATGCCCTGTACTAACCTTATAAGCACAAGTTTCTCTGCAATCGTGTTTCAAATGTTCAGTTGTCATGATAACAATCTAACATTTTTTGCATGTGGCTAATAGGGTGTGTTGGGTAAAGGCATAACTTAGCCTTCCCCACGGTGCCCTCTCAATGTCAAATGTTTTCCAATCCTAAATTTTGTTACACTTTGAACCAATTTTCTTGGGACTTTGTTACTGTAGGAACCAACATAACCTTGAAGCAAACTAAAAGTAACTAAAAAGCAAAAAAATAATAGATAACCATTTACATACAATTTCATACCTATCAATCAACTATTTTAATACCTACCTCTTTTTATGTTCATTTCTCAATTTTTAATTGCCTTTTGAGGTCTCATTCTATGTACTACCTAACCTAACTAGGTTTAACGTTAAATACTAAATTAGTTTTTAGTTAAATTAATGTTAGAGGATTCTGTGGCTAGTTAGGTTAGGTAGCAGTTTATAAAAGGCGCAGACTTCAAAAGGCGATTAAGAAATTGTATATAATTAGTTAGGTTTTAAAATTGTTTGTAGTTTAGTAATCAAAATCAGCGTTTATTTTGTGAGTGGGTGTTTTATTTAGTGGCTTTTTGTACTGGATTGTACAAATCTTGGTAAATATTTTATAATTTTCTATTATTTGAAAATGTTTCATTGTTGTAAATAATGGTAGTTTTGCATGTTTAGAAGATACCTTACAAGAAATAAATTTATGTTTATGAGTAATATTGTGCTTTTTAAAATGCTTTGTGCTATGATACCGGATGAAAAAGAAGAAAGAAAATGAGGACATTTTCTAAAAAAAATTTTAATCCCCCGAATAAAAAGCTAAAATTCTCCAATTTTTTGGTTTTTCAGGCTTGTTCCTGAATCAGAAGGTATTATTCGATTTCAATAAATTTTGTAAAATTTCGGAAGGCTTCACCAATTGTAACTTTTCCGTCTAAGAGCATTAAAATAAAAATTTTAAAAAACCACTAAGAACACATGAAAATTTCAATTTTTTCAAAATTTCAGCCTCGTTGCGGGATTGGAAGATATTATCGATTTCAAAAAAATTTTGTTTGTTTTATAAGTCTTCACCAATCGCAATTTTTCTGCATGATTACGATTCGAAAATAAAAACTTTTTTTTTCTCTCCACCCTAATATATATATATATATATATATATATATATATATATATATATATATATATATATATATATATATATATTATATATATATATATATATATATATATATATATATATATATATATATATATATATATATAGGGTGTCCACTCCTATCGTGGACCAATAGCTAATTTCTAAACCGTTAGAGATACGCATATAGTTCATGTAGGAAAAAATCTCCAAATTACGAAAGGAATTTTGGGTCTATTCAATGTTTTTCAAAAAATCAAATTTTGAAAGAGTTACGAAATTTAAATTTTTATACAGCCCCCCAGTCCTATCAATCATATTTAGTAAAACATTCTTGACACTGTAACATTTAAAACTAAAAAAAAATCACTGTTCTACCATAAAAATTGACAGAGTTATGACGTTTTGAAAAATCAAGATTTTGAAGGATTTCGCATACGGTCCCTTTAGTGATCTCTCGATGACGTCATGAAATAATGCAAAATCTTGATTTTTCAAAACGTCATAACTCCGTCAATTTTTGTGGTAGAAGAGTGATTTTTTTTTAGTTTTAAACGTTACAGTGTCAAGAATGTTTTACTAAATATGATTGATAGGACTGGGGGGCTGTATAAAAATTTAAATTTCATAACTCTTTCAAAATTTGATTTTTTGAAAAACATTGAATAGACCCAAAATTCCTTTCGTAATTTGGAGATTTTTTCCTAAATGAACTATATGCGTATCTCTAACGGTTTAGAAATTAGCTATTGGTCCACGATAGGAGTGGACACCCTGTATATATATATATATAACTGCCCTTTGGTGGCTGATTTTTCAATGCAAAAGAAAATCTTTTGAAGATTGGTGGAGACGTGTAAACTACGTCTAATGACGGTCATAACTAAAAAATTACAATTTTTGAGTTGTGGCACTTTTGTAGCAAGTGTGCGATATGTTACTTGATGTACTTTCAACTAAAAAAAACAAATAACAATATAAAAATTCACCGCGTAAAGGGTTAAAGCAATTATCAAATGCAACAAAAAAGTGATTTGTTAGAACTTAGAACTAAAATAATAATAATAATAATAATAATAATAATAATAATAATAAACAATGAGAAATTTAAAAAAGTAAATGAGAATGTTAGGACTGCTTGAGTTAAAATAGCTTGTTAATGTCTTGTCACAATTTTGTTAGCATTAATCGCAAATTGCGCATAGTGATGTGCGTCCACATATAGTGATGTGTAGAAAGAAAAAAAAAAGGAAGGGGGAAGAAAGGGATAGTATGATGCAATTGAGGGTCCACAACTGCTTCCATATACTTTAAGCGAATGTGGGAAGATCTCTATTTTGCTGAAAAAATACAGCTGTAAAAATGAAAATATAGCTTGTTGAACAATCCGGACGCATATGTGGGTAGTGAAAAATACTTTATACATTATCCCGTGTTAATAAAGGAAATCGGGCCACATCTGTCGACTCAGAAGTTGTTAATGTTCTTGAGCTGGGTGCACTAAAAGATTATAATTCTTAACACTCTCTCTGATGAAGCTCTGAAAGTGAAATATTGCGTGTCTGATTATAAGCGCGAATTGGGGAAATCAAATAATCAGATTTGGCCTAGTTTACGTCTCGGAGGTTCAAAGGAAAAAAAAAATATGCTGAAAAAACTTTTGACGAAATATTTCTGTGTTTCATAAATTCATATTGCATATTCCATGATCTCATATGTTAGAAGACTTTGATAATAAAAGAGTATTTAGTTTACAAAATGTAGTTATAGACTTAATATCGAGAGCTTTTTTGAAACTTAATTGACAATTTTTTGAAACTTAAATTGAAAACGTTCAGAAATAAATTATTCGGCAGCAGAACAACGAAATTTTTATTTAAAAGTAAACGAAACAAAGGTAATAATAATAATAATAATTATGGATGCACCTATTAATCGGCAGTACCGATTAATCGGCCATAATCGCAACTTTGTCGAATAATAATAATCGGTAAAATCGGCCCGATTAATCGGCCGAAAAAATATTTTTCAAATATTATTCTTTAAAGTATACCTTCACTAAGAAACTAAAATAGTTTTATTAACAGTAATAATTATCCTCACAGTTGATAGAAAGTTTTTTTTTTTTTAATTAATTATCCTACTTTGAATAAATATACTTAGGCAATTTTGCAACATTTTTCATGTGGCGATAATTTTCTCCTTAGCTCAGTGCTTTTAGATAACCTCTAATTTTCAAAAAATATGAAAGTATTGAGTTAAATTGCTACTAATTATTACTGAATTAAAGGTACGCCTAAGTTGGAGTGTTCACCATAGACTCCTCCCCCTTTTTTTTTTTTTGAATTTCCATGTCCAGTTAACATATCTAACAATGTGTTAATAATATTATTGACAATAATATGAAAATTGGTTCTAAGAAATTCGATAAAATATTGAAATTATTTTGTTAAAACTAGGAAAATGGAAAAAAAAATCTCTGAAAAATAAATTACTTATAATTTCTAAACTTGGAATTGTGTAAGGGAGAAAAACAGTAATGGTAAAATTGGTAATAGAAAAATAATCATCCTTTTCATTAATCGGCTATTCCGATTAATCGGCCGATTATAAACAGCCGATTAATGGGTAATCGGTAATCGACCAATTTGCTTATCGGTGCATTCCTAATAATAATAAATAATAATGAAATTGCTCTTTTTTCCCTTTCATATTTTGATGTGAAAACGCTACCACTTCTGCTAATATTATTACTAAGCCAGCCAAGCATAATATTCACATTTTATCTCATATGATAAAAGTTTTTTTTCTTTTTGTAACAGCTATCAGTATTAAATATGAGAATTTTGTATTTAAAAAAAAAGAACGCTTACTTTGCATTTTTTTCTCATACATTGATACATTTTTTGCATTGAATGAACACTTTTAGTTTTGTTGTTAAGTATGGGTAAACAAAATTCAATTCATAGAGATCTGGCATACTTAATAAAAGAAACACAAGACCTGAAATAACATTTGGGTCATAAAGACAATTTTGACATCATGGGCAGATTGTATATTCTCATCATTTACAGAGGGAACTTCAGGAAATTAATGTTTTTGTCTTTTTTTTTTTTGGCAAAGAAATTTATTTTATCTCTGCGCATTTTCCAATGCTTTAGTTATATAAGTATGATTTTTCTCTAATTTCAAAATCATCAATTGTTTAAACAAGTTTCATTTCTTAGTTACATTACATAAGTCACAACTAAACACAAAATACATATAATCTACTGAAAATAAAAGCTCAGTTTCGTTATTTTATATTTTTCTTATTTTGTATATTTTTTCTTTGTTTCAAACATACGAGAAAACTTTTCCTGGCTTCAAGTACGTTTATTTTTTTGTTATTTACATTCACAAAAGACATTTATTATCGTTCATTGTAAAAGTGGTTCGTCTTCATATTTTTAAAATTCGAATTTGCTTGCTAAATGATATCACATTAAGTTTTATCTTTTAGTATAAAAGCGAAGCAAAGCATATTTCAAAAGACAAATCTCACATGACTAATAGTAGTTCAGCACTTATATTTTTAAGGAAAGAATTGCAAATGACTTTACATAATCAGGAACAGTCAAGTCATTCACAAGGAAATACACCATTCCGACTATAAACGATACATTTGAACACTGCAAAAAATGAGCTGTTGTCTTTATAACATGATACGGGCTGCAGAGGTTACAGTTTAAAGCTGTAAAAGCACAGTAATGAATTAAAACTAGATATTTTACAGTTTATCACTGCAAAACTAGCAATTTTAGTTTATTACTGTAAAAATAGCAATTTTACCATAAAATTAGCTGTATTATACTGTAAAAACAACAGAATAATACTGGAAGCAGAGGTTCCAGTTTAAAACTGTAAAATGTACAGTAATAAACTGAAAGTAGCAATTTTACAGTTTATTACTGTAAAATTACTGTAATATTCGCTGTATTATACTGTAGGGGCCGTGGTGGCCCGATCGGTAAGGCATCGGACTCATGTCCGGAGGGACCCGGGTTCGATCCCAGCCGATCAAAGATCCACCGCCTTGATTAATGGTGGCTGGGAGGCGTTAAAAATGTCGTGGTCAAAGTCCTCCAAGTGAAACGATACCTCTGGGGGTGCTGGGCCCAGGGTTTACTCGACCCTAGGTTCTGGTTCATAATTAAGAACAGAGCGCCCTTCAGTGCCCTATCCCGGTTAAACCACGAAGCTGTGGTAGGTACGGGGGACCCTGGAGGTGTGAAATGAAATGTATTATACTGTAAAACAACATCTATTTTTTACAGTGAGGACATAAATAAACGTATTATTACCATACGGAATATTACCATAAAATTAGCTGTATTATACTACGAAAACAACAGTATAATACTGGCAACAGACGTTCCAGTTTGAAACTAAAATGCACAGCAATAATCTGTGAAACTAGCAATTTTACAATTTATTATTGTAAAATTTCTTTGTATTATGCTACAAAACAACATCTATATTTTTACAGTGAAAACATAAATAAACGGATTACTGTATGAAATAAAAGCAAAATTCTAGTGTCTTCCATCTTTATCTTCTGCTCAAAGGAAACACGTTTTCCTAGTACAAAAATAAAAAGAATATAAATTAAAAATAAATAAATAAATATATATATAAAATATCTTCGCATCTTAAATATGTTGTCTACATTGTGAATTCTCGTTCCGTTTCGTGCCACGATAAACAAGTGCCTTCCTCCATTTAAGTAATTGAAAAACAAATCCATCCCAAACCCGAAGCGCTCCGAGCCGATCATTTTGTTTTCTTCGCCGCAGAGAGCCTCCTGCAGAACACCATCATTTGTTAAATTTTGATTCTTTCGCAAAGTTCGGTGCCTCGATTATCGTAGGTAAGGGGGCGGCATCACCAGTTCAAGGGGCTGTAATGAATTTCGTGTGTGAGGCCTCTCCTTCCGAACCAGGTCACGTCCAGATGAAAGTGAAGGTTTAGTTTAAGCCAGGTGAAGCTGTCGCGTTGACGTCTGGCCGCGGTATCCGCGGGGCAGTCTTGTGGATTTTGCAATCTAGTTCTTCCCACCCTGTTGCGTCTTTATTAAAAAAAAAAAAAAAAGAGAAATATCTCGTTTCAAGTTGCAGTATCGAGGATTTCCGATAATTCCCGGAATTAATCTCTGAGTCACGAGTTTAGCTCCTTTGGAGGACAGTTATTTATCGTCACCTTGTTTTTGTTTTGAGACTGATATTAAATAGAAAACAAAAGCGAAAAGTAAAAAGGATGTAAAGCAAAGTACACTGCAAAAAATTTAGCGTTGTTTTTACAGTATAATATTGGCAGCAGAGGTTCAAGTTTAAAACTGTAAAATGCGCTGTAATAAACTGTGAAATAAGCAAGTTTACAATTTATTACTGTAAAGCAGCAATTTTACAGTTTATTACAGCAATTTTACAGTTTATTACCACAAAATTAGCTGTATTATACTGTAAAAACAACAGTATATTACTGGCAGCAGAGGTGAAACTGTCGTGTTGACGTCTGGCCGCGGTATCCGCGGGGCAGTTTTGTGGATTTTGCAATCTAATTCTCCCCCCCCTGTTGGGTTTTTATTAAAAAAAAAAAAGAAACCTCTCTCGTTTCAAGTTGCAGTATCGTGGATCTCCGATAATTCAAGGAATGAATCTCTGAGTCACGAGTTTAGCTCCTTTGGAGGACAGTTATTTATCGTCACCTTGTTTTTGTTTTGAGATTGATATTGAATAAAAAACAAAAGCGAAAAGTAAAAAGGATGTAAAGCAAAGTAATTGCTATAAATAAATAAGGGAATTATTAATTTGGGAGGGGGGAATGTCATAAGCTTTTTGCCATGTATATGAAAATTAAAGTACTACAACTGGTAATATGCCTTAAAAATTTAAAGGCCGTTGGTTAATTATGAGCTTTTCTCAATATAGTGTTTTGGACATTTCTTTGGATAGTCTTGTACTGTCCATGAAATAAAGTGCTTTTTCTACTTGTTTAAGGTTAGCTTTTGTTTAGACAATATTCTTAAATAAAAGTTATCCTCCAGATCTAGAGCAAATAGAACTCTATCGTTCTTCTATCATTCCTTTCCTCTATAATTTGCAACTTTTATTGATTTTGCAAGGTCTCCTTTTAAGTAGTTTTCTTCAGTTTGCCAAGAAACGGTATCATATTTGGAAAAAAAATATTTTCGTATTTGTAATGTCTGTTATAGTTTTATTCATTTGCGATTATTTAATTAATTAATGCGGAAGAATAACTTCACGAAAAAGTATTTAAAATCATCTTCTTTCATCTATTTTGTAAAAAAAAGTCATTGATTCCATTTGCTCTATCAATAAGCATTTTTCGGACCAGCCGCAGCCTTTTTATATGTCCTAATTTATTCCTCCTAATACTGATAAATCTCTTATTTTATTCTCTGAATTCTCAATTGTTTGTAAATTTTGCTGCCGCAGCTTTTGAAACTGATTTTTAGACATTTTTGTATGCAATTAATAGTGTAGGAACATATTAAGGGCTTTGCTGATGAAAACCGTGTTTGATGCAATATCTCTACTAATAATAAAGCTGAAGGTGGGTCTGTCTTTCCTTCTTTCTGTCTGTTACGCGCGTAGCGCCAAAACCGTTCGGTCGATTTTCATGCCACTTGGCACAAAATTAGTTTGTAGCATGTAGTTTTGCACCTCGAAGCGATTTTTCGAAAATTCCATTTCGTTCTTTTTCTATTCGGATTCTTAGCGGAAATTCGATAAAATAGGGAAGAAATATTGCATACACATTTTCAAGTCTTATGTCATTCGAAAGCTTGAAATTTTCTGCATAAAATGAAGTTTTTTTGAAGTTTCTACGATCATCAGGAGAGCTGTAATAATTGTTTTTTAGATCCCGGAATTCAAGGCATACCTTCAGTAAAGCAAGCAAAACGATTCTAAAATGGTTCAACTCGAGAATAAAATTTGTTTGAAAATAGAGATGAAATGAATTATTTTATCAACGGAAATTAACTTTTCATGTTGTTACCACGGTTACGTTTTCATACCTTTTTTTGTTTCGTTCTTTTTCCAGCGTTGCCAGACGTAGTATTTTTGATACTACGGTAGTATTTTTTCGGCCCAAATAAGGAGCGTAGTATTTTTCTGGCAACCCTGTTTCCAATATACTTTAATGACTAAATTAAAAGATTTGGCAGATTTTTTTTTTTCATTTTCAGAGATGTCGCATTTCAGCAATATTGATTTTGGCAACGTTTGGAAACAGTAGTATTTTGTAGTATATTTCTTTAGAGGAGTCGTAGTATTTTTCTGTTTCAATTCTCTGGCAACCCTGTCTTTTTCCTGGTGAAAATGTGCGCCAAGCGTTGTAACCCTGACTATTTTGCGTAGTTTCTCTCGGAGCTTTCAACTCCGCGATACACGCAAAAACGCGCCAGTTGGTGACTTTTTGAAAACGCGCCAAGCATTGTCCCAAAGGGACTTTGGGACACTTTGGGACTCTTTGGGACAATGCTTGGCGCGTTTTCAAAAAGTCATCAACTGGCGCGTTTTTGCGTGTATCGCGGAGTTGAAAGCTCCGAGAGAAACTACGCAAAATAGTCAGGGTTACAACGCTTGGCGCGCCTATCCCCCATTTAGCGAGAAAAGGGTACCTAATGCACAGATTAACCAAATATCGTATCAATTGCGATATTGCATCGTTCTTTTTAAAGTGTTTCATTTCGGAAAATGTATTGTTTTGTTTTTAAAGCTAGGAAGGAAAACTTTCTTCTTCTTTTAAACTTTGGTAAGATTTCTGTTGGTTTCTGTGAGCAACAAAATTGTTCTTATTTTCTCTTTTGGCTTATTTTTGTGCACCTTTCCTTGGGGTTGCATTCGAATGTCCCCAAGGGTGTGTTTTATCCCCTTTTATGGGGTCAATCAGTGTTTTCAATGCAGACAAAAGTGATATGAATTGGCGCGACCACTTTTCGATTTATCGCCAAGCTTTTGGTCGCCAAGTGTTTGACGCCAATTTGGCAAAAAAATATTTTTTTTTGGTTCAATTTGGCGCTATTGGCGATATTCTGCAAAAAATTCACTGAATGATGTTAAAATCGGCGATATTTAGGAGATTAATCATTGTAAAACATTTTTTTTGCATTGTTTCGTAGCAAACTTGGGATGCAAATGTTTGAATTGTTATCTTGCTCACTCCAAGCACTATTTTAGCACTTAAGGCATCTACTATAAGCAATTTACACGTAAAATTAAGTAGTGTGGGGTTCATATCAGATTTTTATATCATACTTTGAAGGAATTATAGTTGAATTATAACTGAAATAGAGCATTTTTTCTGCTATATCAATTATTTTACAAATGAACTTTTAATTTTATACCACGGGCAAAGCCGTGCGGGTACCGCTAGTTTAACTATAAAGCAGAAAATACATTTAGGATCAATTTTAATTGCTTTCTAAATAATATAATTTTAAGTAATGAATTCTATTAGCCACCTGTTGAATTAGAAAATCATACGATAGTGTACACTACACTGTAAAAAATGAATGTTGTTTTTACAGTATAATACAGTTAATTTCATAGTTATAAACCGTAAAAAAATTCTAACTTTACAGAAATAAACTAAAATTGCTAGTTTTACAGTTTAGTACCGTGCATTTTACAGTTTTAAATTGGAACCTCGGCTGCTAGTATTATACTGTAAAAACAACAGTTCCTTTCTTGCAGTGTGCAGTCAATCTTTAGAAGTAATTACAATTTTATAGCACAGTGGAAGGTAAGAGAGACTTTTTAACGCTTGTGCATACTTGAATAAGTAACTAGCATTCCAATATTCTGTTAGATTAACATCATAAAGTAGGCTGCTATTGTTGATTGCAGCCATATTTTCTTTGCTGTTCAAACAAGAGGGGGTAGAGTGATTAACTTTGCCTAAAAGGTAGCATGCCTCACTGATGAATCGGTAGGGTAATACGCTCCACACTTAATATTATTAACTTGTGTTGAAATAAATAAAATAGGGTGAGTTCTGGTAAGTGCGTACCCTTTTTTTCAAAGTTCATGTTCTCAAGGATGCTGCTCCGTTGAAAAATCTTGTACACTCACAATTTTTTTTTAGTTTTCTTTCCAGATCCTTTACTAAGATGTTCAAGCATATAATGTGTCAAATAAACCATAAGCATTGGTTTTGTGACCTAGTTTATGACACCTATTCTAAGGTACGCACTTTCCCTACCTAGCGGGGTAAGTGCGTCCACCTTATATTATGTGAATATGAGCAGGAAAAACTTTTGGCACATATTAAATATGTTAGGTAGTTGCCTTGGGATAATTCCTAATACTAGAGATCAGCACTTGCTTGCATGGATGAAACGCAATCAGTGATATCCCACGCGTCTTACGAACAACTGTGATTTGAAGTTTGAGAGAGCTGTGTCTGTGATTCTTCTTTTGCCCTTTTAATAAGACCAAGTGAGCAAATGTAAGTTGTTTTTATTTAGTAATAATCGCTTATAGTATACATAGTTTATTTTGGTTTAATACATTAAACAGTCTGCGTTTAAGCCAGGGTTCGCACTTACCCCTTCTTAAATGTAAAATGAGATATGTGCGTCCAATAGCATTGTTGTAAGTGCGTACCCCTGTGATTTTCTTTAATTCTATTTGTATGGTAGAGCGTTAGGTGAACTGAGTGAACAATTCGTTTTTGTTTTTTTTTGAATAAATACGGTTTTAATATTTTTCTTATTAGAATCAGCAGAAGTAAGAGAAAACACAAAATAAAGAGCAAAAATAAATAAATAAATAATTGATCATGATATGATACTTGTACTTTTTTTTTTCTTGTACATTGAAATAGTTTTTTACAAGGTGTTCTTAATTTTCTTAAATATAATTTATTCATTATTTCACCTTCGTTTTTTGAATCAGTTGGTTCCTCATTAAGTGTTTCACTTAATTTCATTGCTTAATTTGTGATTCTGGTTTAAATTAACTATAGCTTATGATCGCTATTTTCAACGAAAAATGTACTAACTGATACTTAAAAGCCAATATATTTCAGAGATATTGAATAAAATTGAAATCTTACACCGCATTCAATGTAAATATAAACACTTGATGGAAATGACGTCGGATTTATAATCGGCTTATAAAAGAGTTATAAGCAAAATTAAAGGTGAATTACGAGAGTCGGATTTTCCACGTAATGGTACAAACTTACTTCATCATAATGGTATGCACTTGCTCCGAATAATAGTACGCATATGCCTCATGATAGTGGTACGCACTTGCCCCATCAAAATAGTACGCACTTACCCCCACCTTACTTTAAAGAAAGGGAAAGTGCGTACCGTCATATAAACACATTTTACTTAGAGTATTTGATCAAAATACCCCATGTATGTTATTAGTAGCTATTACTCAAAAGAAACAACTTGCATTTCTTGACTTCAATTGCTTGGTATGACTACAAGAGAAACTGAAACAAAACCATCTCAATCTTTACTTTAGAGTTTTTTTTGAAGACATTTAAGTTGTCTCTGATTGTGTTTCGTCTATTGAATCCAGGCCTGAATTCTACCTATTGAAATAATCATTAGACAGTTATCTAACATAGTCGATGTGTTGCAGAACCCATTTCAGAACAGTGTTCATATAATTCCCAGTGGACGCACTTACCCCGTGGACGCACTTACCAGAACTCACCCTAATTAACTTTATTTACTTTATTTTGCCAGTAAGATGGCAATGTATTATTACTCAATTGCGCGTCTGTATTAGGTAAATTTTAGGTATAAATGTGAAAAATTGTATAAGTATATTTAGTCAAAAGATTAGAAAAAAAAGGAAAATATGAAAAAAAGTGTACAGAAGATTTGAAAAATTGAAAAATACGACGAAAATTTTATGAGATGTGAACATGCTTTGTTTCAGAGTGAATGCTTATCATTATTGTTTGTTTTTTTTCTGTTCTATGAAGCACATCATCCGGCCTATTTAATTGCCAAACACGTTGATTCAAATCATTGTATTTTCCAACATGCGGGTTGCGACTCTATGTGGGGTCCAGGAGCATTTTCCATGGGATAGCAACGTTATTCTTACTTTTCAACCAACACAATAACGCATCAAGATTATAAAATGGGCACGGATACGATTTGGTGCGCACTATAAAAAATGAATGTTCTTTTTACTGTATAATACAGCTAACTTTTGCAAAAAGTGCTAATTTTACAGTAATAAATTGCAAAATTGCTAACTTTACAGTTCATTACCGTGTATTTATAGTTTTAAACTGGAATCTCAGCCAGTATTATATACTGTTGTTTTTACAGTATAATACAACTAAATTTTACTGCAATAAATTGTAAAACTGCTAACTTTACAGTAAGAAACTGCAAAATTGCTAACTTTATAGTAAGAAACTAAAATAGTTTTACAGTTTATTCCTGTGCATTTCACAGTTTTGAATTGGAACCTTGGCTGCCAGTATTATACTGTAAAAACAACATTTAATTTTTTGCAGTGCCCCACCTTAGAGCAATGTCCTGAGCCCCTATCTAACAAATATCTCTCTAATGCAGTTGTACTTTTAATATTCGATTGAATCCAGTTAAGTCCTTAATTTAGTTTCAATCAAGAGATTAAGTTGGTTTGGCAAAGTAATAGATAAAACATTGCAGTCTTTGATAACCTGTTGCCGTTTTTACCAGATAAGCATGTGGTTTAACAAACAGAAACGTTTCGATATCGCCAGTGCTCTACAATGACTTAACCGTTATTTTGAAATCAAACTAGTTTTGCAAGAAGTTGATAAAATCAGTACTTAGTATTACAAGTTAGTGAGTAAAATAAATTGTTTCTGTTTTAGTTAAAAACAGATAACTAAATTCTCCTGTTACCATTTGATCTTTATTACCGTCCTTTTTAAACAACTTTTATCTAAAATGAAACATCAAGCATGACCCCCATCCCATTGAAGTCGTTTTAGTAGGTGTAAGTAACTGAAGCTTGGTGTACTAGTTATATGGATAAATGCAGGTTTCATACCCCAGTTTTTAGCTTTCATAGTTACATACACACAGTGATTTAATAATCTGTTTTTTTTTCTTCTGAGATTGTGGTTTGCAAAGAAGTGTCTGGAATAACGTACAGTAACTTCAACTGATTAATATCAATAATTACGATGTAAAGGAAAGCTAAAGGGAAGTGTTGTATTTTTTAGCACGTGGCTCTAAGTTAGTACTTTTAGGAACTTTAATACAAACCGTGACATTTTTATGTAATAAGAGTTTTTATTTCTATTCCGATTTAAAACAAATATTTAATATAGGGTCATTCCATAGTGACTAGCGTAACATTCAGAGCTGATTTTGTAACTCTTTTTACTTGTAACTTAAAGGATAAAAAATATCTTAGTTATGCTGGTGGATTTACAATGTACATGGTATCTATGTATCATTTCTGCTAAGAATTTGAGACAAAACTACTGACAGTAGAGATATTTTCAACCAAAATAGCAGCGTGACTAACGTAACATTTTTGCAACCCTGAAAATCAATGCTCATGTTGTGAAGCAAAAATTTCTCAAAGTTAAGCAAGTGTTAAAAATTGAATGATATATTTGAAAAGTGTGTAAAGTTGGCTTTTAAAAACATGAAACACATTTATTAAATCTTAATTTTTTTGTCTTAAGTGTCACTTTTACTCAAGATGGAGTGTGACTAACGTAACGTGACTAACGTAACCATCGAATAACAAGCAGTAAACACCACTACAAACTATTTATTGTGGCTAATCTCAGTGATAATTACAGTACTTTTTCAATTTTTTTAAATTCTTATGTTGTATAATTTTTATTTATTTATTTATTTATTTTATGATACTTTTTTCACTTCGGTATTTTTTTTTCGGCTGAGTTAGACATTTCTATGGAATAACCCTATAATTTAGATGGAGTTGCTTAACTACAAAATACATATGTTATTACAGCACACTAAGAGGGTTGCCGCCCCTGCAAACTATCGTTCATCGTCCCTCGGAACTGTAAGCAGTTTCATTCGCAACGCCTCGCAATCTGAATTTAGAGTTCTCCCGTTCGCTACATACTATATCAATAATTTTACTATATTTTGACACTATATATACCAATACTATATTAATAAATTTTAAATTATATTTGACGCTTATTTGATTCCTTCAGTTTTTTATGGGACATCAACTTTTATTTTATTTTTTGATTAATTTTAAAGAAAAATAGATTGTATTTTTTAAAAATGGTTACACTTACAGTAATTGCGGCACAGCATTTGCGAAACGTGAAAATACTTGAGTTTTTTTTTTTTCTGACGAATAAAAAAAAAGTGATTTTAGAGGAGTTAAGTAATAAAAAAATAGTAAAAACGTGCTAGTGATTTACTCGATAACTTTCTAACGCAGGTGGGAGGGGAGAGAAAACATGTGTAATCACATTTGATTTTTTTGAACTTTAAAATGTTTGACATTTGCAGATAAAACAATTTAAAAGCCCTCAAATGTAACATTTTTTAACTCATATTGCCCCCCCCCTTTTAATTGATGCATATATATATATACAACGAAGCAATAAAATAAATTTTAACATCACGACTGATTGTCTACCTGAGACCTGTTACCATGCAAAATTGTAGTCAAATCTTTTCTTACGGAGATTTTAACGAGTTTTTTTTTTTTTTTTTAAACACTGCTTTAGGAGTTCAATAGGCTACCTTGAACTCCAGTGAAGTGCAACGAACGAAGGCAGATGTGATAGGATTGCCGCGCCGAGAATATCAATGTGAACCCGCTACGCAATTTCGTAACTTCTGAATCCCCGAGGTTTTGAAGTACCGCTGAGATAGGAATGTCGCGGATTTTGCTACGGGATGTTGTCGGAGAGGTTAAAAGATTCAAGAGATAAAAAGAGCCTGAATCTTTTCACTCTTCTTTTTTCTTCTAAACTAGATCCACCTGTTTTTCTTGGATGTTTTAAAGGGTGATGTGAATATATATCTTGACTCCCTCTTATCGGAACCTTAAATTATTTCAAATGGTGAAGTTAGAAGAGGACAGCCGAAGTAACCATAAAAAGTTTATAGCTTGCATGATGAACCTCGTAATAAGTTCACATTCAATTTGAACGTATTGTATAGCTAGAGGGCGGAATTTCTCAAGATATCTCGGGAAGCTTCACCCCAACTTTGAATGTAAGTGTGGTAAAGCACACTTTAATGAGCGTGTACACACACACACACACACACACACACACACACACACACATATATATATATATATATATATATATATATATATATATATATATATATATATATATATATATATAAATATATATATACACATCGGTGCCAATCCCCCCCAAGCTCAATGACGCAACTCCCCCCCCCCCCCAAAAAAAAAAAAATTCACAAACCACTTGTGCTTTTTATTTTCCCCCCTGTTTTTCATTTTACTTATTTTTTTATATATTATTAATTTTTTTAAAGTACTAATTATGCGCAGAATAGAATCGCTTCTTTTCCCTTCCAGACATTCCAAGCACACACACACACACACACACAAAATAAATAAATAAGTAAAGAATAATAATAAAGGGATAAAAGAAATAATTTAAAGTAAATTAATGAATATTTTCAAAGAAAATCAGTAAATTCAACAAATAAATTAATAAATACTTTAAATTAATAAATAAATAAGTTTTAAAAAATCTCCCCCAAATATTTTGATGGCGCAAATTGCGCCATAATCCCCCCCTGTGGACACCCTTGTGTATATATATATATATATATATATATATATATATATATATATATATATATATATATATATATATATATATATATATATATATATATATAACAACATTGGAAAAACGATTTTTATTTTTAAAAATTTTTATTAATTTCTTGCCTTCTAAAGAACAAAGTAACAGGCATTTAATAGTGCTAATTGATACTCCTTTATGTAGGGAGCTTCATATTATTACTAAAATGTCAGTACCATCCACTGTTTCGTTTTCGACTAATCTTCAAAAGGAGAAGTGAATCAATGTATGTACTTTATAGGACATTTGTAGCGTAATTAAGAGAGTAAATCAAGATGGATTGTAGAGAAAGAGGATATATTCGCAGTAGTTATATGCGTTCCCTTCACATTGGGTGTGCTTTTAAGTTTCCTCTTAAGCTCGTTATGATAAATTTTATGTAAAAATAAAAACATCACGCACAAAACGTAATTCTCCTTTTAGAACGAAAATCTCCCTTTTCGTGTACATAATTATACAGGAATGTTAAAAAAAAATCGACTCATTAAGGCTTTTTAGTTTTGCAAGTCAAAATGAGAAACACCCTAACTCTCGACCCACCAGTTGCCAGTTTCCATTGCTTATACTGTTCTTTACGAAACACCCAATTCCCGCAAAGTAATTAAAGTAATTAGCGGCGACTGAAATTTGGAAAACGTTAATGTTAACTGCTGAACAAAAGTAAATTTAGAATTAGACTTGAAAAGTAATTTTTTTTGTCATTATTTTCTCCGCTAATAGTTCAACACTTTATTTACGTATTGATAACTACTTACTCCTATTACTTTTTAATTATTTCTTACATTTTACATTTGCAAAACAGTTTTGATCTAAAATCTATTTAAAAGTATGAACAGTTAGTGGGTATGATAAATCATTTCAGTACACTGCAAAAAAATGAATGTTGTTTTTACAATATAATACAGCTAATTGTATAGTAATAAACTGTAAAAATGGCTAATTTTACAGTAATAAACTGTAAAATTTCTGCTTCTATAGTACTAAACTGTAAAATTGCTAATTTTACAGTATTAATCTGCAAAATTACTAATTTTGCAGCTTACTACAGCGCATTTTACAGTGATTCTAGAAGAATTATTATGCGAATAAGACGAGAAGTATTAGAATGGAGATAATAATGAAAGATGCGAAATTCACATATTGCCTTTACCTGGATTTATAACCGCTCAACGAAGCGCAGCGCTATTGTGAGTTACACCCTTCGTCCCCTCTTATTTTTTGAAAAATTTTTGTTACAAAAATGTTACGTTAGCTACAATGCCGTTTTTACTATTAAAAAAAAAACCCATCTCAGCAGTTATTTTGCTTCAAATACTTAGTAGTTATGACACAAATGCCACCATGTACGTCTTAAATCTCCAAATTCAAGCATAAATAATTCTTTATACTTTAGGTTTAAAATAAAACGAGTTCTAAAATCAGCTGCAAATGTTATGTTATTTATTGTGGAATGACACAGCTCTTTAACTCTTCGATTTTTTCCTTTTTTTCGTCAGCTCTCGGCATCTGTCTTTTATTGCAAACACGATAAATATCTTCACATATTATTAATACTTTTTTCCCGTAAATATTTTTACTGGTTTACTGAAATTAGGGACTACAAAAGAATACGCCATTTTAACTACTCATTAATGATTATAATTTTTAAAGCATATATATCTATACATATGTGTGTTTAGTAAAACATTTCCAATTTTGTATTTCATTTAATATTACAATTGTGCGCATTTGTTCTGCATAGATAACTCATTTCTTGATGACTGCTTTACATATTATTTAGCTTTTAAAATGTTACATTACATAAACCTTCTTTTTGTTTAATATTTAGTCTGAGTGGATTAACAAATTAAAAAATAGTCTGATATTTCTGTACCTCAGAACCAGACTAACGTAAGTCCATTTTCGTAATTTTTCAGTAGAGGGGAAGAACGATGTATTCGACAATCGTTTTTCCCCTCTACCGAAAAATGACGAAAATGGACTTACGTTAGTCTGGTTCTGAGGTACAGATTTATACGCAATTGTAACTTTGAGAGCTATGGAGTAAATAACTATAGAGCAGAGATATCCAAAAAAGAAAAAGAAGGCTTTAAAAAAATTGAAAATGATGTTTCAAAACCTGGCTGCAATTCTTGATTGGGAAAACTTGACTTTGTTAAAAACATATTGATGTGTTTTATAATTTTTACTTTAACCCTTTTTAGCTGCACAAGGGGCTCGCCCAAGGGCGGATCCAGCTTCTGGCTAAGGAGGGGGTCATTTTCGGAAAGGGGGGGGGTCAAGGTGCAATTTTTGGGCAAAAATGAGGGGTTTTGACAATTTTTTCGTAATTTAAGTACCAAAAATGCAATTTTTTGCTACATTTTGTCGGTTAAGGGGGGGGGTCATGACCCCCATGACCCCCCCTCTGGATCCGCGCCTGGGCTCGCCCAGAATACCGATGAAATATCAAATGAGTCACGTGAATTTCCCACCGCACCACGTTTTTCTTATCCAAAATGGCGTTAAGTAATACTCTCATTTGGCGACTTTCGTATTCAAGATGAACGTCGGCGCTGTGATGCCATTTGCAATATGCAAAAAAAGAAACTTCATTTAGATAAGAGTTCACTAGGAAAAGGACTCGGTAGCACTGCAGCGTCATAAATCGTTACGTATGTGCAGGGCATTTAATTTCGTTTGATGTAAAAAGGACCGTCTCTACATAAAATGTGGTTTTGGATAAATGCTATGGGAGTAACATATGGCATTCAGATTTAAATTTATTGAAACTTTTGGAGATTCCATTGGTTCTGAAGCCTGCAAGAATGCCTGAGGTGAAAATCCCAACATTAATTCTTCAGTGCCTGAAACGTTAATGAATATGGTCAATTCTTTCAGTTTGCAAAAAAAAAAAAAAAAAAAGAAAGTCTTCTAAATTCTAAATCGTTTTCGTGTATTTTATTTTATGCTTTACAGTATTTTTTTTATTTACTTTTTTTCTTCGCTCGATATACGGAAAAATGCATGTAGGATCATTTCACAGTATTCAAATGTCATTTTACAGACAAATTTAAAAAAAAAAAATTCACCGTGAAAATGCAAATAAGAATTCAAAATAACTAATTTTTTTTTATTTATATTTTCATAGAGAACCTACAAATATTTCATAAAATGGCTGTGAATTGTCTCGTTCCTACTTTAAGTTAAAGTGATCAATCGGAAGTTGCAGAGAAATTATATTTGGGAAGGAGACGACAAGTTTATAGCCTATAAAATCATATCTGAAAGGGTAAGAAAATATTAAGTCAACTAGATAGCAATCACTAAAATGGTTGATGAAATCAAACACTTTTTTCCCCTCGTGCCCTTCGTTTACCTAAAGTTGTGGTACTTTATACACAATGAATTATAATTAATAGTGATTCTCTCATTTCACCGTCCAAGTTACGTTAGTGTGTAACATATGTGTATGTGTGTCTGGGGGGGCTTGCATAAAATATGAGTGCATATTAAGACAGTGAGGTGTCAAATGTCTGACCCTATTGAAATCTGTGCTTTCAGAAGTCCATGTAAACTTCGATTCAACAAACAGTGAACAAACAGATATATGTTCATCGTGAATTGACAGGTATTTTAATCAATGAGAAGAAATAAAGGGTGGGGGGAGGGAAGTCTTCAATTCTTGAAACATAGATCTCAAGTCACGCGACATATATTACAGTAAAGTATTGAAAGAAAACAGGTTTCTTTCGCTTGTTTTACGCAAAACGTGTCTCTCATTGGCTGATGTTGAACCATGTGACTTGGGATCTTTGTTTCAGCTTTTTCTAAGCCAATGATTGGACTTTCTCCATAATAATACATAAATGGAAATCAATCATCTCATAGTGATGTGATATTTTAATTGGGCATTTTAAACTTATACTCATAACTGAATACACTCACTGAAACTAATTAATATAAATTTTTATAACGGAATTTCAGATTTGTATGATAGTGATACAAAATTTCCTATGTATATTTGGTGCATATTTGCCTGTAATCTGCATTATTTTTCTTTCGGCAAAAAGCCAATAATACACATATAACAATATACATCTAAGTTTTTCGCTGTTAAATGCATTGCTGAATTAAAAAAAAATGACTAAAATACATTTGATTAACTTTTTATTAAAATTAACGACAAAAGAAGAAATAAGAATTTATAAGATAAAACTATTTAAAAATGTTTATATTTGTGAAATGTAGGCTTAAATATTTCCCTCTGGTCTTAATTATTATCAAAATTTTCACTTACGCATTCCACATGATTTAGATATAATTTTATTAAAAAAACAGGAAAAAGAAAAGAAAAGCATAAAAGTGAAATTAAAAGAAAAAAAAATCAATGTTGCTCAGTGGTAAGACCATTCCATAAGAAAGCAGGAGTTTTGTCCCGCACATGATACCTCATATTTCATTTTGAAACGTGTAATATGCATTTTTTGCAAGAAAAAATACATGCAAATATACAAAAACTTTTCTTTTAAAATTTTTCTCATTGAACTCCTGAAATAAAATACGTAAAAAATCACGTACGAAGACAAAGTGTCTGATATTCTGTGGAATGGTCCAATATTAGTTTTTTCGGAAACTAACTCTAATAATTGGTAGGAAAGCAAAGTACATTCTTAATAACTTCGCAGCAATGTTTGATCGGTTTTAGATGATATTTTTATAGAGTTGAGAAACCTAAAAATATATCCAAAAATGTGTCCACCTCTTAACAGGTGATCTTCACATAAAAACAAAAAAATTAAAATCGTAATTTTTGAGTAACATATCACACAAGTAAGAGGTTTTCCATAAATTGTAACACAATTTATTTATAATTTTTTATTTTCTTTCCCCTTTTATCACAAAGTGACACACTAAACCTTACCTCTTCCCCGCTAGTCCCATGTCACGCTATTTTTCTCATAAAACTACTAGATGTAATCCTTTTTTACCCTCTCCCTCCCACTTCTCATAAACTGTTACAATTTTGCCAACCCCCTCTGCCCTTCAAGGCGTGCTATCATTTGTGGACAGCTCCTAAAGTACTTTCTTATAGACAGTAAGATTTTTACTTCTATTTCTAAATAGCTTGCATATATTTAGAGGGAAAATGTAGTAAATTTTTCCCACACGTCACTACGAAATCACCCATTAGCAGTAATTTAATTTGTGTGACAGATATGCACTACAAAAATGAATGTTGTTTTTACAGTATATACAGCTAATTTTATAGTAATTTTACAGTAATAAACTGTAAAATTGCAAATTTTTCAGAAATAATTTGTTAAATTGCTAGTTTGCAGTAAAGAGCTGTAAAATTGCTAGTTTTACAGTTTATTACTGTGCACTTTACAGTTTTAAACTGGAACCTCTGCTGCCAGTATTATTTTGTTGTTTTATAGTATAATACAGCTAATTTTATGGTAATAAGCTGCAAAATTGCTAATTTTTAGTTATAAACTGTAAAATTGCTGATCTTTAGTAATAAACTGCAGAATAGCAAGTTTTAGTCTATTACTGTGCATTTTGCAGTTATAAACTGAAACCTCTACTGCCAGCTTCCAGTATTACACTAAAAGCAACAGTTATTTTTGGCAGAGTACTGATATGTACGTGGAAGCAGAAGTTTTCTTCTGTCTTGCTCCATCCCGTTCCGCTCGTAACGAAGGTTATTGAAACCCTCCTAAATGCTCTCGCGTATGGTAACGATGACGATTATTTCCACGTTTCTTGACATATGTACGGTCAGCGAAGCATAGTGTGTAATGATACGTCATATACGGTCTTCGAACAATGTAATTTCGTCGCAGGAAACGCGCTTAATCTGCATCCCGCGCCCGCTCACAGAGTTAAGATCTGCGAGGAGAAGCGAAAAAATGTCGATAACCATCTCAGAGCATCGCTGGCGAACGCTATGGAGAGAGATTTTTCCTCCTATTGTTTTCATTTTTGCATACGGCCCGGTCGATAGCTCCGGCGAAGGCCTTGGCTAAGGTTGTTGATTCGAAAATCATGATTTCAGAAAAAGAAAAACATCGATTTTGCATGGAGAACGTAGATTTTTCGGAAGATGGTTCTGGTTTCGTTTTTGAGCAGTGTAATGTACCAAAATCCGACGAAATGAGTCTATACTAAAGGAAAATTTTCAATATTTGCTGTGAAAATGGCAATAATTAATGCGTTGGAAAGAATTTTGTGTTGATTTAAGATAAAATAATAATAGTAATAATAATATTAATACTCTCATCCTCATCAGCCGCTTCATTTTGTCTGGTTTATCAAGACATCAAATGCTTTTGTTTCATTTTTCAATACTAAGGAACACACTGCAAAAGATAAGTTGCTTTTACAGTATAATACTGAACGCAGAGGTTTCAGTTTAAAACTGTACTGTGTTTAAAACTGTATTATACTGTAAAAACAACATTCATTTTTTACAGTACACAAAGTCGTTCTGAACAAGTTACCAACTTCAACGATAAATTAGGATTGAACATTTAAAAAACATATATCAGTTTCAACTATTTTTTTTAATGATTTTCCTAGTTTTTGCTGAGGTGGTTTTTGGTTTTTTATTGTGATTCAAGAAAAACGTCGCAGAAAACTACTTCATACGAAAAATAATTATTTAGGGGGTTTAATTGGAGCATATTTCTGCGAGGGTATCTTACGATCACACAAAAATTTCGTTCTATACAAACAAGAGTCCTTATCAAATAATTGTCATTGTTTTGAAAGTAACAGCTAAATTTTTTTAATGCAATATCGTTGATTTAGTTAAAAATGTGGTCAAATAAGTTGTGAATCACATCTATTGCTTATATAACAAGTTTTCTAGAGAATTATATCACGTTAACGTCACCGCAGAGTCTTATTAAATTATAAAAAATTGCTTTAGATTCGCGCGGAATGTGAAAATATAGCATTTTTAATTAGTTTTTATGGATTTAGGGAACCGAAAGGTGATCTGTATGTCGATAAATTAATTATTCTTCCTATATACTAGTATCCGTTACCACCGTATTTGTTCTACAGCAATTGAAAAAAAAAGAAAAAAAAAAGATGTTCAGGTTAAAAAACCACTAAAAACGGTGAAGTGTTCTATTTTTTTCAAATTTTCTGACTTATTGTGCAATTAGAAGATGTTACCTAATTTCAAGAATTATTATTTTTTGTTAAGTTTTCCCTGATAGCAACTTTTACGTCCTATCATATTAAAAACATTGAAGCAAAAGTGCAAAATAAATAAATAAATAATAATAATAATAATAATAATAATAATAATAATAAAAATAAATAAATAATAAAAAAACAAAGACATTAAAATTTCCTACTTTTTTCAAATTTTCAGATGCATTGCGTGATCGGGAAACATTACCATTATTTTTTTTTAACTGGGATCAACTACGAGTTTAATGACATAGTTAAAATATTAGCATGTAGGTGGCGCAACAAACGTCGTAAAATATTTTACCGTTTCACTTAGCGCTACATTCCCATATCTTTCATCCTCATAAATAATTTAAACTGAAATTATTATTCCCCTTTATACATTACAGCTTTAGACCGTATTCAACATATATTTAATAGAATGTTCATGCCAGAATTCATCTCAGGAACAGCCATAAGTTGTTTTAGTTAATGTACAGTCGTTTGCATTTGATGTTGCATGGGTTTGAAACTTTCCGAGTCTATGCAGTTTATTGTCGAAAGTCTTGCACTTCTAGCAAATTTTTTTTTGAAACAGCATGGAGTGGCTTTAGACATAATAATGCTTTAAAATTTAGAGTACGAAGAATTAGAAAATTATTTACATAATTTAAGCTAATTTTACAGTGTATAATTATCGAAATCTCTTTCTAAGAAAGATAAAAGAAATTTTAAAGCTTTTGCATTGCTGCAAAAAGAGCTAAAAGTGAAGAAAATTTCAAAAATTCCTGAGCATTTTCCAGTGAAGTCAATATTCAAATCTCTGTACTGTATAAAGCTTATGGTGTATTATATATTTCACAACGGCGATAACAGCTCTTTATGAGAGCATGTTCTCGTTAACCTACGTACGTTATAACCGGTTTTCACTGTAATAACAAGAAAGGTATCAACAAGCTTCACAAGATAGTTCCACCTAAAGTCCTTCAGCACAAACTTGAAGGTGAAGGTTATTGATGACAAGGTGTGGTCTTTAAGGATTACGAGTGAGAATAGAAATAACGGAGACTAATTTCTTTAGATGCGTGGGGTTATGTGATCGATGATAGCTTTTAGAGATCTCTATTTTTCTCCTTCCCAAACGCATCTCCGCCCTGTTTTACAATCATTGTGGACGGTTAGAGGTCGAACAAGACATCATATACCAAACCTGACTGGAGGACGCTTTCACTTTATTGCCGAGATAACGCTTGGCTTTATCGAGGATCTTGCCGCAAAGAGAAACAAATTAATTCATTTGTAAAGCTACTTACTCTGAGCATTAGGTTCAGAGATTCAAATCACGAACAGTAGGCACTCAACCTGACGGAAACCTTTTTCAATTAAGTATACTATCTGTGAAGTTTATGAGGTAGCATTTGCGTATCTTTCTTGGAATTTCGAAATAGATTGAATTTCATTCCTCTGTGTGTAATAAAACAATTGAAGGGCTTGGAGGATGAAGGTGCTAAGTTATGTTTGAAAAAATGAACACTCTGGACAATCGCTGGCAATGGATACAGGTAAGCAAATAAAACTTGGTACACCAAAAAGTAGATATCATTAGACTGATTTCATACGCACACTAACGACAAAACCAGAAAACAAAAAAGCTACAACAACTGCAACACTAAAAATGTGAACTTTAATTACTCGTAATTTGTGTTTTGTCACATAACCCCTTTATGCTCCAAGCCCTTCAATTGGGCAACTTTACTCCGTAAAAGCGGTGGCAGCATTCCGCATCCAAAGCTGCCCCTACTGTAATGGATTAACTTAACCTTATGAGCGATGAGTAATGTTATGCCAATTTTATGAGTTTATTTGCTCCTTTGCATTGCCACTTCTTTTATGGAGTAACCTCTCACTTTGCAAAGAAGCAGCTCTTGCAAAATCGAAACGCAAAACCTGTGTTGCAATTTCAGGATTAGACTTCATAACAGTATGGGTAGTTGCTGATTATGAAAATTGTGGGAAACATATCGCAAATATTTAAATAAATCAATATATTTTCGCAGATATTGTGAAGACAGTTTGTCGGATATCTGTGTAGCATGAGTGTCAAAGACAACAACATCGGAACAGTATCTATTCACTTTATTTATTGCTTTCAAAAAAAAAAAAAAAATCACTCAGATTGAAGGTTCGAACTAGAGACTTAGATTAAGTGTCTAAAATCATAGGAAAACAGTAAGCTTCTTTAATCAAAACAGTTTGAAACATTAAGTTCAATACTTGAAACAGCTTTAACTCTGGTGGGTTTTTGCCAAGCTGTAGGTTATAATTATTATTTTGTGGGAATTTCTCTTAGAACTCCTACATGTATCTTGGTGGAAGTATTATCCAAATATTAGGAGCAGAGATGAAATAGAAATTTTTTTGGGGGAAATTTCATTGATTTCAAATGCACATTACCAGTCACGTTAATCTTTGGCTGACACTAATAAAAAAATTACCGCAGACATTGAGCGTTGAACAGCCCGAATTTAGATTTTTGTAATTTCTCTTTTAACACTTAATAGTAAATAATATTTTTAAATATATTTTTTTAAAAACTTTATTGTGAATCCGGAACTAAGAAACACTTTTTTTTCACAGTCCCCAAGGTAACTAAATAACATGTGTACTGCGGCAATACGTATACAGATTTAAAAATATGTAATACAATTTTGAATTTAATTTCTAAACCATTAAACTGCGGCGCGTCATCTGTATCTTTCGGGGTAAGAAGCAACAACAGTGCGATATCTTTGAAAAATCATCGATATTTCAAAGCATCGATGACATCGATGCATTGACCCCAAAAGCAGCGACCTTTTGAATTATTAATGATTTGAAACATCGAACTTTTAAATGTATATTAAGGCAGGATAAACTCTAAAAAAATGATTTAATGCTAAAACTTAATTCACAGTAATGAGTTTATTAAGTGAGAAGATTTTAGAACTGTTAAAGAAAAGGTAATACTAATATTGAAAATTAATTAGCAACGTTCTAAATTAGTTAATGCAGAGGAATAAATAACTTATACATTCAAAATACAAACAATTAAAACATTAATACTAACTAATAAGAATAATTTCATAACATCTCTTACATTTCCGCCTGAATAATACAAAAACTGAAGGTAAGTTACTAAGTAATTAATGCAAATCACTTAAAGAAATTTGTAAAAAAAATTCAAAATGAATAACATACACACAAAGAAAAGAAAAAAAAAAAGGAAATGAAGGAGAGAAAAGAAAATGTAAGACGCAATAAATAATTATTTTAGTATGTATAGGGTAGATTGGGTGAAGACGCCGTAGTTTTTACATTATTATATATAAAAGGCCACATTGGTTTAAAAAAACAACAACAATTTATCAGTATACTAGGGGATTTTTATGATTGTTAAAAATAAGTTTCACTTTGAAAAACAAATTTTTACCTATAAAAAATATTAAGAATTAAAAAAATTTGCATTTCGGCATCGCACCCTAATCTTGGGGTAAGATGACTCATACTTTTAGGATAAGATACCGTACAGAAAATCTTTGCAAGGTGCTATTAAATCAATTCCATTTTATTTGAATGAAGTACGTTAGCGAACATATTAGCCGTACATTCAAGCAACATTGCTTTATATTGTGTTTTGAAGTTATCGCCCCGTCCTTCCACAAACTTTTCTAATATAGAACACAATTTATGGAGCCAACTACTGCATACACTGCAAAAAATAAACTGTAGTTTTTACAGTATAATACTAACAGCCAAGGTTCCAGTTTAAAACTATAAAAAATGCACAATAATAAACTGTAAAATTGTTGATTTTAGTTTTAAACTGGAAACTTTTCTGCCAGTATTATAATGTAGAAAACAGCAGTTTATTTTTTGCAGTGTGGAATGTATTTCGTCTAATCGCATTTTTCCGTGTCGTTTCGGTGAAGTTTTCTAGGTCTTTATTTTTTAGTAGGTTCATTTTCTTCTCTTGGACATGTTGGAAATTTGTGGCATCTTACCCCCCCCCCCCCCCAAAGTTCGTTAACTTCCCTCAAAGAAGTGGACAAGACGCTGGTTCATATGGCAGAGCGCATCACAGACAGGCCGGTTCCATAGCATTCTTATTAGAAAGCCCAATTAGAAAGCTTCAAACTTACTCTAACTAACCGAGTAATTACACTACTATCAAAACAACGACTAGTATGGCTTAGTGAAATATGATGGGATATGATTTCGGGTACTTGCCAGAACAATAGAGATGACGAAATCATTAAAAACACCACTTAAAACTGCACGCGCTCCTTTATTCTAACTGACCAGCAAGCTTTTTGTTCATGCTTGTGGGTGAAACAAGCAATGCGGTATCTTCTACAATACGGCGTCTTCCATCAGTCTATCTCCTTAACTTCCAAATTGCATGGACGAATTGCACAAATTACGTATAAAACTCAAATTATATTCAAAGATTATGAATATTTATAGCGATTTAAAATGAAAGTTAAAGGTCATTTAAAGTCAAATTATGGTTTTCGTAATGAGCGACTTGATGAGCACAGAGGACAGTGTTGTAGGTTCATATACATCTTAGAGAAAAAACTACAATAAAAGAAAAGCATCTCTTATTTACATTTATAAAAAAAATTCGAAACATTCAAGGATCTTTTTAACCGTGTGCTGCAAAAGAGAACTGTTGACTTTTCGGTTATACTAACTAATAAGAGAAAACTCTTTACGATGTGAAAGATCCCGTAGTAACTAACTAATAACAAAGTTTTCATGATAATACTAAATTATAAATATATTCGCCCTTTTCAAGGATATTTTTGGTTCAAATATAAAACATCGACATCGAAAAATCATCGAATACAAAACATCGATAGTAAAAACACCGATATTTTAACAAAAAAATAAAAAATTAATTAATTAAATTAAATTTAAAAAAAAACGATATTTTAACGAAAACATACATGTCGATATCGCACCATTACTTCAAATGTTTTCTTTTTCCAAATGACATCCAGACACCAAGAGTCTATTGTGCTACGTAGTGGGCATAAACTAGATAAAATATAACTTGGTTATCGAAGCCATTGTTTTGGTAAACTACTAGTAAAACTAGATAAAATATAACTTGGTTATCGAGGCTATTGTTTTGGTAAACTACTAGTAATTCAGCCTCATCTATTTTTTCTCCATAGTACTAAGTTAAGACAGGCAGCTGCATGGAAGAGCCTCTAACAAAGATTTATTTCTATCAAAGTATAAGAAAGCGTAAACATCGAAGTAGGAATAAATTAACCGTAAATTGTGATTCCGTTTGCGTGTTTTGCAAGTAGCATGTTGTTTTTTTTTTTACCCTTGCTGTTTGGCATTATTTTCTTAACCGGATCTAAAAATGTTCTGTATTTATATAAGGGTTCTGTTTGAGCAGCCAATTAAAAAAGTGCAGTCACGATGTTTAACAAAAGCGGTTTTTTTTCCTCTTTTCCGAGGCAACAACTTTGCTTTGGAAAATTAATGCGTGCAAAAGTAAAGCCACTTTTTCCCTGTTATTTACCAGTTTTATTATTATTTTCTAGGAGTTTGAATTTATAAAGATTTCAAGGCTTATTTTCCTAAATACATTTATAAACTCAACTAAGTTTCGACAACAAAATGCGCAAAGAGTCTATATGATGTACTCTTTTTATGGCAAGGATGTACTTTTCTTCATATTCTTCACATCCTTTAAAAGTGGCGATGTTTCGGCAAAATGTTGGTGTTTGTAACGTTTTGAAGCCTAAATGTATTACATGAAAATTTTAAAAATATTTCGTTCTACTAAACTAATTTTTTTGCAACTAAACTTTTTTAATTATTCATAGTTAATTTATTTTTCATTGTATTCAGATTTAAAACATCCCTCTAAAATCAAACAGACTCAATACATGTCAGGAAATGATTCAAACTACGTTCAAACTAAAACAAAAATGTATAAGTTAAAAGCAAATATTGACTTATGTGATGCGCAAATAAAATATTTTTGACAATAGAAAATAGTTTAAAGGATTTCGGAGCTTCCTCTTTTGAGTTCTTTAGTTTTGAGCTTAAATAATAAAGTACATTAAAAAGAAGCCTTGAAGAAAGCTATTTGCTTTTACTCAAAAGCAATTAGTACTTTACGAGATAACTTTAGTGGTTATTGTTACATAGACATTTAGTATTGCCAGCATTATTTCTTGAATTAAAAAAATGTTATAAATACAAAGCTGAAATGGGAAAGGGAAATGTACAGATTAAATATGTGTAAATAAATGAAAGGTGTTCAATTTTATTCGTTGTACTATGCCATATTAGTTGCGAAATGTTATTTGTGTAAATAAAAGTACGAACTAAACGCATATCGCATGAAAACAATTTTTTTTTCAAGGACTCCGAAAACCCTTTTTATTTAATTCTGACCTCAAACAGTGAATAAATTAAAAGTGATATTTGAAACAGCTGTTTTACTCGTATGCAAAGTTTATTAGCACATGAGCTGTCACCGGACTTGTGTTTTGCTTTGTTTTTTAATTTTTGAGCTTCTTGTTAAAAAATTTTTTTGGGAAAAACAGATTTAGTATGAAACATAACCAAGCGAGACAAATAATTAAACGTATATTGTTCAAAACAAAATTCTTTTTGCATGGATGGATACAGGTACCTCTTTTTCATTCTGAGGTCAAACAAGGAATTAACTATAAGTGAGCATTGAAACCTTTACTGTTATGCAAAATTTATTTACATGTGAGGCGGTGCTGTGTTTTTTCCAATTTTTTTTTCGTCATATGTATAATTTTGTACAAATATTTTAAATCTTTATTTAATAATGTCACAATTTTGATTCAATTTCAAATTTATCTCCAATATAATTATTTTTTTCATGTTTTTATACACTTTTTTCTTTCATAATTTCGTTTTTCTCCTTGTTTCCAAAAATTGGAAATTGCATGCTTTTCTCCCTCTCAAAATTGGATTTCGTTTCCAACGTTAACTATGAAATCAGTATTTATCTTTCTTACAATTTCGTTTTTTGTTCTTAATATACCACTTCTATCATGAATACGACGGAGAAGAGAAAATAAGGCTTTCAAAAATAATACTTCATGCATTTGAATTTAAACTGAAAACACAATATTTCTATTAAACATTTAAATTGAAAATGATTGGGAAATCTTATTTAAACGGAACCAGTATTAAAAATACAAATAAATTGAACCACATCAGAAATAATCTAAATCTTTAACACTTTTATTTTGCTTTTATTATTATTTTTTTTCACTTTCGGTTTCCATTGTGTGTTGCTAAATGCAAATCATGTCTGACACAGTTGAACTTTTCATTATCAATTTAAACAATTTCCTCCAACTATATTCTTACTTTTTAAAACATTGATTCTTTATTTATTTGTATACAATAAAGTATCAATGGTTTGAACATTTAAAAAAAAAATGATAAGGTATTTAACGTTTTTGACCATTTCGTGTAACAGGCCTAGAGATGTAAAATTTCCGGAAATTTTGAAGCGATGGAAAAAAACCGGTTTTTTTCCTGTTTTTTTCCAGAAAAATTGGAAAAAAATGAAAAATTGATTTTTTTACAATTAAAAAAGTCGTTTTTTAATAGTTTTGTTTTTCTTGGACTATTTAAAAGGTTAACCATTAAAAATATATGCAATCAACACGTATTATTTTTCCTGATGACAGAAATACGCATAATTAGGTAGGTTTTAATAGGAAAAAAATAGCCTTTTTGTTTTATGACTCAAAGCTTTCTTGGTCAAACCCCACAAATGAATCATATTGTCATTTCACTGTTAATATTGGATAAAGTGTGTCTAACCCTTACAATTAAATTTTCTATTTTAGACTGCCCTTTAAAACAGCCCTTTAAAATAATAAGTAGATACTTTCAAACATCAATAATAGTGTTTGAAAGAAAAATCAGAATGATTTTTCTCCCTTGCAATATAACTTCACTATCTAAAAATGAAAACTATTGAGTTCTGGTTTTTCCCCACCCAATCTAAATCCAAATAAAAATTAAATGACTTTTTTTTTAACCTTTCTAATAGAAAACTATAAACTGCGTAATGGTTTCTAAATCTGAACAAAAATTTAAACTGGAGTTTCAACTTACTGCACTGCCTTGCTAAGCACAATAGTCGTACCCCTACTTTTCAACAAAACCAGAGTAATTAACCAGAGGTTGCTCTCTGTTTCGTATGTGTTAATAATAAAATGTTTTGTAGTCATTTGTGATTTGAAACTTTTTTTTTAAATCTGCTGAATAAAAAGTCATCACAACAAAATATATGGAGGCGCAGCTCTTTAAAATGCAATATCTCAGTTTGAGCTCAATTGCAGATTCTACTATGTGCTTAGCAAGCACAGCAATATACATTTAGTTCGCATAGTCAGCGGAAACCTAGTTCTGTGGCTGAAGTTGAAGTAAAATTAGTTCTTCACTAAAAGGACATTGATTTTGTTAAAGAAATTTCTGTGTAGAATTGTTGTGCTGAGAGAGTTTTAATAGTTGATAGCGTTGAATTCTGCTTGGAATTTGCAATAAAGGTTAGTGTACTTACTTTAATATAGTTTTTTTTTATATTTTGTGTTAGTTATTTTAGTTATTTATATTTTGTGTTACTTTAAATACACAGAACGTTAATAATTATTATCTTAGTACGATTTGAACTCTAAATTGTTAGACACATAAAAAATCTTTGAAAGATATGTAAACTATTTAAATTAAGTTATTAATTTTTTTGTAAATATGCTGTCATAATGTTAGTAATATTGCATATTAATATAAAATTTAGGAAAATATCTAAGTACCAAAAGGAAATTAATAATTTTTAACAGAAAATTGATAAATCAATGAGATAAAATTAAATATGTATGTGACAGTTTATTTTATACATACACAAAGTAGAGGAAGTACATAAAGAAAATCAGTTAAAAAGTGAGGTAATGTATTTTGTATGAAAGAATTCATATTAATAAATGAAATTTTTTGTGCATAAGCACTTATCAATAATGAAATAATTTTACCTTTCAGTGGCGATATGTAATTTTTCATAAGAAATAATTTATGTACTTTTAATATCGAAAATACACTATAGGCCAATTATAAAATATGTTTTGTTTACAAAGGTTAGAATTTAATCAGAATTATTTTTTTACCTAATTGAGCAGTGGTTCACTTATTACAAAATATTAAAATGTGTTTTTAGCATAAATTTCTGTACTTATTTACTATTGCTTTAACATTTTCAATTAAAAATTGTGCTGTCCTAGAGTAGAGAACGTAATGTTTATAAAATGGCCAATATTCAAGTGTTCCCTTAAAACTGGATAAATTTTATTTATCTTTTTTCTGCTTTCTAAGCTGAAAATTATCGGGGAGTATGACCAGAAATTGAACATTTTAGCACAATTTCAGTATCCAAATTTCATAATTACTCTAAAAAACTAGTATTTTGTACACGATTTAAAAAAAAAATGCTCTTTGATACCTGCAATGTAATTAAATAAGGAAAAAAAAACGAAACTAATGGCTATATGCTTTTGCATCAAGATGTTTAGGGAATTTAAATGAAAAACAAAAATGCAGGATTCAATAAATTAACGCTTCTAACAATTATACAAACAAAAGATTTTCTAGTCATTTCTTTCTTAAAAATTAAATGGAAAAAAAACTGTTGAAAATTAATGTAAAAAAATGCTTTTGAAACAAATTAAGACCAGTTATTAACTGGTCGGTCTTCTCCAGTGATTCCCAACCTTTTTGAGTACATCATTTATGCTGAAATTTATCATTATTTATCATTTTATGCTGAAAATTTTAATTTCATTTTACTGAAAATTTGAAAAATTCAATTTTTCTGGAGTGGAAATAAACCTCCTCGGAAAAAAACGAAAAAACCCTTTAAAGTATCATCAGATTCAACGACATAACTTACTGTATTTTCTAAATATCTATAACATAATGAACAATTTGAAGCATAGAAAATGCTAGGATAATAATGAAAAACAATATTTTTAAGGGATTTTTTTCCCTTAGTCATGCTGTAAAAATTATTTTTATGTAGATGATATAATATAAGAGATAATTTATTGTTACAGTATTTCGGTACAATCTTATACTGTATTTTAACTCCTAATGATTGAAATCCGAGAAACGTACTATTTCTTTCTTGTTCCAAATATTTTAGCACCTTTATTTATGTAGAAACACTACTAATGTTTGATAGCACACAAATAAATGGAGAATTAACAAAAATGCGATGAATGTGTAAAAAATATTAAAATTGATTTTTGAAAAAATCCGAAAGCTCGAACATAATTTGTATCATTTTATTCATAGTTAGAACAACCCGTATCAAATATTTCAGATTCTGAAAATATTGTCGGTTAACAAAATGATGCTGTACTATTTTCCTAATATTTAATATTAATTTAAGGCATAAAGTTTAATCAAACACTTGGATGTACCCTTGTTATGCGGGTAATGTAGGACAAAGATAACTAAACGCGCAGAGTGAAATAGTGAAAAATTTTAGCGCCACTTATCATCTAATATTTTAGCTATGTAATACCATATGATATTCCAAGTAGAAAAAAGTTACCTCTGAAAATCAAAGAATACGACAATACCAGCATTTTTCAAAAATTGATGCACATATTTTAATATTTACTTTAAGTCAAACAAGATTTTTGTTATTAAAATATCATAAAATTCTTGTTTTTAACGTGTATTAATTTATTCTATTTAAAGCTTATTTGTAATTTGAATGCTTTGTACAATTAGTCAAATGCACGATGGAAATGGATGGGGCAAAACGAAATAGTCCATTTCCTTTTACTTACTCAAGTCTTTATAAATTCACTTACCTTCTCCTTTATTGATTAATTAATGTGCATGTGCAGTCTTTCGTGTTATAATTCCTTTATTTATTCTTTATTTTATTCACTCATTCATTTTTTTCGTGTATTCTAATTAATTAATTAATTGTTTTATTCATTTATTGTTTCATTTTCTTTCTATTTTTTCATTCTTACATTTATTTTCTCATTCATTTGATCAAAAAATATTTTTAATCATCGAAAATAATTATTTTTTACGTTGCTGCTTGAAAAAGAGAAAAAGTGAAAAATTATACTTAAATGCACGTTTTATTATAAAATCTCATTCTTTCTATACGTTCTCTAACTTTCAAAAAAAAAAAAAAAAAAAAACGCAAGCAAATTAATGCATTTTGAAAAAGGTTAGTAATTTTAACCATTTCGCTCTGCCACACATTCCCCTACCTAACGTCTAAAGCTTCATTTGCAAACATGATGATTGGTACCTTGCCTTACATAGGTATCATTATCTACAACTAACGAATCCAACACGTTGTACTTTTCCGTGCCATTTTTAACATGATTTTTCCAGAATTCAGACCAACATCAAAATTAACGACTAGACATATAGAAGATAAAAAAAAAAAAGTCAACATATCCTTTTCCGACATCCACAAAAAAGCAAAAACCGCAATCTTAGCCCGCCTTTTACAAAGAGAGAGCGCAATTTCAAGAAAAACGGAGGCAGCTGTTACACAAAAATGAATATCGACACGCTCATCTTGGCACGCGCTACAATCCTTCCCTTTCTCTGAGCCGAAAGATCGCGTGCAAACTGAAGAAAATGAAAGTGATAGTAGAAGGGTTAAACTCACGCACCTTCCTTCCTGTCCTGGCCTTCAGCAGGTGTTCTATTTCGATTGCATTTGCATCCCTTTGGGAGCGCAGCTGAATTTGAGGACAAGGTTAAGGAGCTCTAGGTCAGGGTTACTAGGTCTGAACGGCGGAATTTTTCTTTTTTCTTTTCAAATTCAGAGGGATGAAATTTCACGGTCAACTAATGGAAGAAAGGGGAAGAAGTGGATAAAGGTGTGTCCATGGGAGGATGGATAAGGAGGGTGATGTTTAGCATTATCAGATATCAAATTTACTGAATTAGGGTGAAGAATTCGCGTAAGTTTTTGGATGAGAGGCAAAAGCAGCTTACTCTTTGGCCGTAGATTTTACCAATTCACATTTTTCAAACTATTGAACTAGCAGAAGAATCTGCATTTCTCCCCTTTGTCTTCTTTTTGACTAGATACTACCACCTAAAGATCTCTATTTTAAAAGTTTAAACGCGATTTCTTTATGAATCGTGAATTTGTAATAAATTGATTTGTTTCAAACACGATGACGGTACAATGATTAACCTATTATAATAATTTTAATAACATAATGATAATCTATATAGCACAGCAAATGTTTTCTGCCTCAATGAGGACTATTAATCAAAATCACTTCTTAATATATTTTTAAAGGATACAATTTCGGGGAAATCTCCATTCTTTATATGTCTGTAGTGAAAAACCAAATCTTTTAGAAGAACCTATCTTCTCAAACACTTTTATTGGTGCAAGTATCACGAAAAAAAGTACGAGCAATAGGAATAATATCCATATAAAACTGTGTCTAGACAAATTAGGTTTTAAGCTTTCGGGTACGAAAAAATATGTTAAATAATTCATTAAATATTAATTAGAAAATTATTAATTAGTTTATTACGATTTTTTTCACACAAAAATGGTTTTAAATATACACCAATGATCCTACTTAAAAAAAAAGTTTCTTTGGAGTTTAAATTCAGAAAAAATACCGAAGTTTACATTAAATAAATATTCAGATTTTAAACAGTGTTTTAGATTTTTAGAAGTTTCAGAAAAATATTTTAGTTCTCAAAACAAAAGAAACTAAATGTTTAGATTTTGTCTGTAGATAATGATTATCTTCGTCATATAGTTTTCAATCAATATTATTTTTTAAGATCTGGAAAACCGAGTATTTGGTTAGTAATTGTTTTCTCTCATTAACCGTTTACATGCTAAACATTTCCTACATCCAAATTTTGTCGAAATGTTTTTGACTTACAATGTAGGATATGCTATAATTTATTCACGTGTAGTTTTTGGGACTATTTAAAAGTACTTATATTTTCGAGTGGTATCAGAAAAAATACTCATAGTTTATTACAAGAGAAATTAGGTAGACACTAGAAACGTATTGCATTATTAGATTTATATTTCATCTAAACGTAAAAAAAAACTACCTTGCTTGGTACTCATATCTGCTCCTTAAATAACGTTATTTCATATCGCCAATTGACAAAATTTTACTCCCAGTGATTTTTTTTTTGTAAAAATTCTGTAGTTTTTGCCACGTATTCTTCCTGACAGAGTAGTTCACTCTCATCTGACAAATGAATACCTGAATCCACTAGCCGTCAATCAAATAACACTTTGGATTTTGGGAGACAGGCAACGAAATAGACACTTGATTGGTTAAGGAGTTTTTGATTGACGTTTTACAGTTGCGATTGTCTTTCCGACGTGAATGAAAATACGTTTAATGCTGTCAATCGTATGTTGATATCGAGACTGGTTGCTGCTACTTCATTTCTTCGACTTTTCTCTAGCGCTAGAAAGAAGTTTCTTTTTGAAGAGCGTTTTTACAAGGTCGTTTATTTTACGTTAAATGAATTTGATGGTATAAATTTATTGTTAGTTAAAAATAATTTTATTTGTCATATGCTTTTCATGTTAGTATGCAGTGACGGATCTTTGATACAGCAATTACCGGTATGTAATGTGGTATTCTTCTCTCTATTAAGTAGTGAAATCCTTTTTTAGTAGTTATGCGAAACAAAGTGGAGAATATTTTCAAATCTAGCGTCTACACATCGATCTGTACTAATAAATAGTAAACTCTTTTTTAAATAATTATGTGTAATATAGAGAAGAACATTTTCAAATCTAGCCTCTCCACATATATCTGTCAGCGTTGAGGTAGTAAATACGTCAATTTCGGAAATCTTGAAAGATCTTTCATTTCTTTCACTTTTACTCCGCTTAAAGTGAAAAATTCTTCTTTTTTCTGTTGCCCTTTAATATGAACGTCTGCTTGTAGATGGTAAAATCTTTCATAAGTCTATGTTTGTGCTTATTTCGTGAGCATGCTTCAAATTCTGGATTTATACAATAGGTCCTCTCATGCACGCACCACGCCCTCAACTGGATTTTAAAGAGAAGTTTTTCATTCTTTGGCTAACCTTAGCTAACAGCATATTATTAGCTTCAGCCCTTAAGCAAAACTTCAGAACTATTCTCTTTAACATACATAACTTCACTTCACTACTCTTCTGTTGTTTTGTATACCGGAGCACCTTCATTGTTTTGTTGTGGAATCTTGGTCTTAAGAAATTATTCTTTTCTAGCTTCTTCCATTTTACAGTGATGAGGGCTTTTTTTCTTCATTTGAACGATAACCCCTGAAAACTCGAAAACAACTTCAAAGCCAACAAAAGTATCTGCACTTGTAGGTCAGTGGCTCGTGCTGTTAAGGACATCCACCTGTTGTGAGTATAGAATAGGGTTGAGGTATTTCTTCTCGAATCTTATTTTTTCCCAAGTTTTTTCTTCGCCTTCGCCACATATGCTCAAGCGCAGGCTTGCTCATTTAAACTATAATTATTATCATGCAGTTCTCCATCATATGTTTTCCACTGCATTTATATGATTCGCGGAAAGAAAATAAAGAATTCCGAAAATAATTGTCCGTTTTGGCAAAATTCTTTTTCTACGTGCTTTATGCTCATGGGTTTTGCCTTGGTAAATCCTAAAATAATAAAAGACTTCAATAAATTGCAAAGAAAGTGCTTGCATTTATGTCATGTGTATGTTTTGAATGAAAAAAAAAATAAATAAAGAGAGAAATCAGTTTAAAAGAAAAATACCCCACAGTTTTAAACAGGGTGAGGATTTTTAATTTGAAATGTTTTTCATATTCTGGATTCAATTTTTAAAATCATTTTTCAAACAGAGCTGTGAAATTATTCTTGTTTTAAGCTAAAAATTACAATTCCTGTAAGAATTATTTCACGTATAACATATTCAATGTCGATCCTTTTACTGGGCTTTGAATTTTTGAACAACCATTTATCTAAACTTAGGCTTAGTTTCTAGCAAAAGAAGTGTAGAAGTATTTGAGAATTCAGAATGCATTTCAGTACATAAATAGCCTCAATTATGTCTCACGGTTACAGTTACAATATGAGAGTTTTAAAATTTTTGAACGGCAACACGTACCCTTTCATTGCACAAATTGATCAACGCACTGAAAAACCACTAATAACGTTGGAATGTTTTGTGGGAAGCGAAAATTGCCGGTGTAAAGTATATGCAAAAAATAAAAAGAATTTTAAAAAATGCAGTAACGCATAGAAAGTATAATGCGAGAGAGGAAGAACTTTGCATAACTCACAGGAGTAAACAGTAATGTAATCAACAACCACAGACTAAAAAGTGCGATACATTACTTATAAAACCTATACAAACGCTATTAAGCGTTTCAACGCTATAAGTTGTTTTTCAATACGCTGATCAACTTGTGCAAGGTAAAAGTGGGTGTTGACGTTCGAAATTTTGAAAATTCTCCCTCTAACCATTACCGAGACCTATACGTTGTTTAAAATCACCACAATCCATAGCAAATACTTTCAAATAACCACGTGCAAAATTTTGTTTTTATTAGTTCAACGAATAGGCCGCTCGGGCTTCATAGAATGGTAAGCAACAATATAGATTCAATGTTTTATTTGGCTTGAATCATAACGAAACTCAGTTTTATTTTTTTTTCTTAAAAATATGGATAGATAATTGCAAAAACAGTTCTAAGTTTATCATAAGTTAAAATTTAAATCAAACAGTTATTAAGAAAATTATAACTTGAATATTTTATCATTACGTGCAAATTGGTCAAAAGTATAAAGTCGAAGGTAAAAAATTCAGAACAACGTTAAAATTTTGTCCGAATAGTTGATTTGAAGCTAAATAGGAACTACTGATGCCATTAGCTATCGTGAGTTGCTTTATTTTGCTAAACTAATGAAAAACAATATAAAAAGAAACTGCAGTATTGTCAGAAAACCTTTAGGAAACTGGGATTCCATAAAGTTTCCTTTAAAGATACAGCTGCATTTACAAGGTAACTAAAGAATAAGCAGTACCGTTACTAAAAACGTTTATGTAAGTCCAGTTCTCGAAAGATTTTCCAGTAGTACTACAGTTTATATTTAGCGTAAAAACTGCAGTTTTTTTTTCTTTCTTCTTCCTTTTTTTACAGTGCGGGGGAAAAAACAACTTATTGGGGTAGTTCCTCCTAAAAATTAAGTCAAGCAAAAGAAAAAATAAATGATTTAATATATAATGGGTTCTTTAATGTGTAAAATATGTGAGTGTCTTCAAAAGATATAGCGATCACACGACGATTTTTTAATTACAAATTATAAATCGTCCTGTCTTCGAGATAACAGTAGAAAGACTTGACCTTGTAATTTCATACAAGTGATGTCACTAGTTTCGTGCCGAACCAAGATTTATTGTCGTTATCTCTTGATGAGATACAGAATCCGTCTGGAGATCACTACAACATATAATAATACTACATTCTTTGAAAACGTTTTCAGGAGCAGGTGCTCTTATAAGCTACATTTATGTTGGAACCCCAATTTAACTCTTTACCTTGAAACTAACTGAATACAGATGCTGCACGTAACTTCATCTTTCATGTACAGAAAATAACAACGTTACAATGCACAAATGAGCAGGGATACTGCAGACACGTGTTTCGGCGTTACAAGGAACGCCTTTATCAATGCAAAAAAGTTGTGAGCTTATGGATGCACAGACATCCATAAGCTCACAACTTTTTTGCATTGATAAAGGCGTTCCTTGTAACGCCGAAACACGTGTCTGCAGTATCCCTGCTCATTTGTGCATTGTAACGTTGTTATTTTCTGTACATCTTTAGCACAAAGGTATTTGTAACTTTGTAACTTCATCTTTCATGTCTACATTGAACATAAAAACTAACTTATTAAATGCTAATATTCCTAATAGTGCGACTAGAATTTTCTTGAATTATAGGTGTATATCTTAAGTATATAAATATATATCCATCCCAAACTTTTAAATTTTTCCACATTACGCAAGGGGTGTCGTTAGGCCCTTTCTGGACGGACAAGATATGTATTTTTGTTAGACTACAAAAGTTTGAAAAAACGTCTTTATTTATTTTAGAGATACTCAGGCTTGGATCTAAAAGTTTTGTGTCCCTGCAAAAGATCAGTTGGGTCCTACTCCACTAACTGGATTGCCCCCCCCCCTCCCCTCTCCAAAAAATAACATTTTAAGCTAGTTGCTTTTAGCTGCTTCAATATTTCTATTTAAATTTTGTTTTCTATGTATTTTTTGCATTATCAGTTTACGATTTTTTTAAACACTTGTCTAAGCTCTTTCGGGAAGTTGAGTGGATTTTTTAACCCTGATTTTTGGAAACTATTTTATTTACAAGTTATGTACACAAGTCTCGCAATCTTTTACATAGTTTGAATTTCAACCGATCTTTTATTTTCAATCCAATTAAAAAAGTTTCCAAAATTGTTCGCTCCTTAAAATACTGGCTTTTAAATGTGTCCAAATTCTTTGGAACAGGGCAAAGCATGCATAACGATTCTGCTTTCGTTTTGTATTGTTCATTAGTTTCCCACGTTGTTTTGCAACTTACCGGTTTTTTAAAACTATTTTTTACATTGTTGCCTGTTTTTTAACTATTTGAATTTTCTACGAATTCATTTCCGCCTCTTAATACAAATATTTATTTTATGTGTTTTAGTGTTAAACCTTTTTTTAGTGTTTTAAAAAAAAACTTTGTCATTATAATAAATGGTTTTTGGGACTTCAAAGAATGACGTAAAATAAATTTCAGAAAGCTGTAGGGCTATGAGAATGTAATAAACAGAATCTATTAATTTATTTGACAAACATACATACTGCAAAATGGTTCTTGGTAAGTCACTTTATAGCCTGTACTAGACCAGGAATTGGTCCTATAAGCACAATAAACCAGCATGCAAAAAATAAAATGTTTTTACACGTCACATTTCTTCATAAGCTTGATTTTTTACATTCTAGTTTTCAAAGCTGTCATTTGGTTTTTAAAGGCAGTGTAGGTTGGTTTAAGTGGCAGATTTTAAGTCCACATACACTGCAAAAAATGAACTGTTGTTTTTACAGTATAATACAGGCAGTCGATGTTTCAATTTAAAACCGTTAAATTTCACAGTAATAAACTGTAAACTAGCGATTTTACAGTTTCGTACGGTAAAGTTAGAAATTTTACAGTTTATTGCCGTAAAATTTAGCTGTGTTATATAGTAAAGACAACAGTATAATACTGGCAGCAGTTTCCAGTTTAAAACTGTAAAATGCACGGTAATAAACTGTAAAATTAGCAATTTTGCAGTTTGTTCCTGTAATATTAGCAGTTTTACAGTTTAGTACTGTAAAAGTATACATTTTATAGTTTATTACTGTAAATTTAGCAATTTCTACAGTTTATTACTATAAAATTAGCTGTATTATTCTGTAAAAACAACATTCATTTTTTACAGTGTATGAGTGACGTGGAGCTAATTTTGGCTTGTCTGGTAGAGGTCTTATTCCCAATGTGAATGCACGCAGGGGAATGTGGGACAAAGTGAAATAGCGGAAATGGTAAAATATTTTAACAGTTTGCAGCGCCACCTGTCTAAGCAATATTTAGCAAAGTTCATAGGCATATAATCGATTCCTGTCAAAAAATAAAACGCTCTAAAGATCAACGAAAAAAAATTATGCAAGTAATTTTCAAAATTGGATATCTTTATTGTAATATTCGTGGTTTTTCAAAAATATTTCTTGTTCTTATAAAAGCATAATTTTTTTGGAACTGTGATTTTAAGTATTAATTAAGACCTATTGATGTCCAATGCATAGTTTATAAAAGGCATATTTTGATTTTAAATGTTCTACGTAATTTTTCCAGCGCTCGCGTGGCAAAGTGGATGTGGCAAAGTGAAATAGTTCATTTTTACTTTACTTATACATTCATTTATCAAATCATGTACGTACTTATTCATTTATTAGTTTATTCACATTCTTTTACTTAATAATTCACTTATTTATTCATTCTCTTATTTATTTTTTTTATTAAAGCATATGTTACTCACTTATTTTTTCTCATATATTAATTTATTCATTTATCTGTTTATTTTTTCCTGTTTTTCGTTTTTTTTTAATTTAAAAGTGCATTTATTTGTTTATTTATGCATTCATTTGACGAAAATTACTGTACATCATCGAATAAAAAATGTTTCATTACAAAAATATTGCATTTTTCACTTTTCCCCATAAGGTGAAAATTTTCCACCTTTTTTTCAAGGCGCAACATAATGAGTAATCCTTGTTTATGTACATAATTTTGAGAACGAACTTCCAATTTATTCATCTTGAAGCAGGAGAGCCATCTTAACTATTTCACTTTGCTCCACATTCTCCTACTTTTTCTTTTCGAGACTAGTCGGTTTTATCTAAAAGTTGATGTAAGATCAAACAAAATAACATGCAAAATTCAAAATCAGGAAATTTAGCTGATACCAACAGAAGAAAACAGATCAAGAAGCAGAAAAATATAGGTTGGAAAAATAAGGCAACTAATACATAACAATTCATAAAAAAATTCAAAAATCACGCTATTTTCGTTTTTTTTGTTGTTTTTTTCACCTAGCATAAACGAAATTAAATTTCCTGCAAAAAAAAATTCTGTGACTCAATTTGTCCGGGGTTTGGGTAATAAGTGCTAAAATTTGCTAAAATCACATAAAACATCAAATAACTTTTCTCTAAATAAAATATCAAACATCGGGCTCCGAGTTGCACATCGTCGGCAAAAATTACCACTGCGTATCAACATTTATCATTCTACCAGCTGCGTGGCCCGGCTTCGTACGGGCGCTTCGCGCCTTTGAAGTAATGAAGAAAGTTTCAAAAAACTACTCGCCGCCATGGCGGCTCGCTAATATTCAAAAATTTCTCTCCGTAGCTCGCTTGCGCGTTTACTTGCAATTAGTCCTAAACCGCTTTCTTCCTGTAAAATTAATTGCAAAATTCTAAACGAAAAAATTGTTTTAATATTTTTATCGCAGCCAAAAAAAGTCCCTGCTAAAAACATCAATTAGAATTTTATTTAAAACACATTTTCAAAATGACAACAGAAAAAAAGTCATTAATTAGAATAAAAACAATTGTTAGAACTTTACTGTAACACGTATTCAAAATGGCAACAAAAAGAAGTAAATGTCTTCGAATTTTGAAAAGTGTAAGAAATTTAATTAACGGCAACGGAAAGAAATAAATGTCTTCGAATTTTAAAGAGTACAAAAAATTTAAATAACGTTTTAATTAATATCTCAGCAGATTAAAGACGTACAATTACGCAGTTGGTCTTATTGTATTACTTGGAAAATTTCGAATCGAATGATACCTAGCTCGATTCTTTACTCTCAGTGGTTTTTGAGGAGTTTAAGCTTCAGACGGAAAGACAGACAGAGAGACAGACAGACAGAAGCGAACAGATTTTAATAGTATTAATATATTGAAAAACCGATCTTATTGCAATGTTAAAACAAATGATTAAACAAATATTGTATTCACTTATGTTAATTTGCTACCTGATGTTAGTTATATCGATTTAATGCAAGACAAAAATTATTAGTTTCTCTTTTAAAATGAGAAACAGTACTCTCAGTACTATTGTATTTAGTAGAAAGACATATGGCATATAATTGATGTATGCAGTTCATAAGTATAAAATCCATGTTTCGAGAGAATTTTTTCAGTTAATGTAATAATTTTATTGTTGCGTTTGAAATTTATAGTTTTCTTATTGAATTAAAAAAAATAATAAATAATAATAAAAAAATACTTTGTCGGAGATTTACATTTTATACACTGCAAAAAATGAACTATTGTTTCTGCAGTATAATCCTGGCAGCCGAGGTTCCAATTTAAAACTATAAAATACACAGTAATAAACTGTAAAACTAGCAATTTTACAGTTTATTGCCGTAAAATTTAGCTGTATTATACTGTAAAAACAACAGTATAATACTGGCAGCCGAGGTTCCAGTTTAAAACTTTAAAATTCACGGTAATAAACTGTTAAATTGGTAATTTTACAGTTTATTACTGTGAAATTAGCAATTTTACAGTTTACTGCTGTAAAAGAAGCAATTTTACAGTTTATTATTCTAAAATTAGCAATTTTCGCAGTTTATTACTATAAAATTAGATGTATTGTACTGCAAAAACAACATTCATTTTTTACAGTGTAATAGAGAGACCAGAGAAAATAAAGATGTATCCTACCAAGTGACATATTAAAGATAATAATGATTATAACTAACTGTAATTATAACAAAAAGCTTCGAGGAATTCAAAGCGACTTCCATACTTGAGTTTCACTCCAGTTTACATATTTTAGCTGCTATCTTTTGAATACTTAATAAAAAAAAAGTACACCGTTTTGCCACGTGTCAGTTGTAATTCCGGCTTCTGCTTTGTCCAATTTCCGCAAAAAAATTGCCAACGGGTGGAGCTTACGAAAGCGTCATTGTTTCAAAAAGGCTTCTCATGCCACCCCTTTTATTGGTGAATGAAAACATTTTGTTCGCCGTCCGTGTTTTAACATCCACATCATTAATAGCTCAAAAACCTGCCAATGCGGTTTGCTTTTATTTATTTCTTTACCGATTCTGTCAACAACCCCAGTAGCCCGTTCGTCGGCCTTGGGAAGAAGCACTCGTCCAAAAAGTGCTCTGCCTTTTCCTTACCGCCATTTACCTCTATTCTGCAGGAAATGACCCCCCCCCTCCTCCTACCTCCCCATAGCATCACGGCCCCCAGCTATATGCTCATATATCCATCCACGCATCCGACGGTCCAGTCATAATCTATACCTTTTATCTATACGCAATAGAGTTTAGTTTGAGGTTCAATGGTTTTGACTGACTGACTTAGTTGGAAAGTATGTATGTGTGGATGTGGAAGAGATTGCCCGATTAGCATTGGGATTTTGCGTTCCTTCTCTTTGTTGCTTTTGTTGTTTTGTTCGTTTAATTATTTGGGAAAAAGCGAGTAGAATGATGGACTCTGCCATACATCCGTTGCTTTGTGCACTCTCCAACCCTTTCAAGGCATATTTCGAAGTGAGGGCACTATGTAATAGCCATGATTACAAACAATATTATGGTTACAATACATACCATGGGTCTCCGAGCTTTTTCACTTGAGGGCCACTTCGTACATTTTCAGCAGCTGGGGACCATCAATCCAACAATATTTCAGTTCAGATATATATATATATATTTACATATTTTAAATTCAGGAATTAAGTAGTGTGTTCTAAGATTTTTGGGCTTAGTCACTGTTTTTAATGTTTAAAAGGAAATATATTATCAGTCTTTTTTTTCCCAGTTTTTAAGTCTGTTCACTGCCCCATGTTGTAGACCCCTGGCATGTACAACAGGATACGTTTTCAGCTCAAGCCCTATAGACATTATTAATGTATTTTGACGGATGATAAAAAAAATAGCATGAAGAGATGATACGTTAATGTTCTTAGTATCTATAGAAGGAACATAGATTGAATAAGGATATTGATATGAAAGCAAAATATAAAGTATATACGCTAGTCGTGGCTCACACTGTCTGTACCATAAATTTTTCTAGCAGGCAAAAATTGATTCATAGCATGTTTGTGATGCATGAATTTCTGCATTTGTGGGTGAATGAAGACACTCTGTGCAATTAAGTGTTTGCAATAACTATTACGACATTTTGAAATTTAGAGTAAGCAAAATAAATTTTTAAGCTAATAATTGTAGCTGTACCCATTTAGAGCTTTAATTTGATTGGACCGAAAGGCAAAAACACATTGTTTTTATTAAAATGTATAGGACATCATCTTAGGGCATACTTTCTCGTGCTGGTGAGTCCTTTGCAGTTAACAGCAAGTCAACAATGACAATCATATGTTATGGCTCACGTTAAATTTAAAAACACTTAAAATTAAATTAAAAACTCGGTCTTTTAAGAGTAGATAACTTTCAAGTATTTAATATACCTTAGGGAAATACGTTTAGTTTATAACCTGAATGCATTAAGTGAATCTTTTCAGCACAAGTTCATTCAGATACATTTATTATATATCGTTAAAAGCTGTTACATTCGGTACATGAATTTCGCAAATGTTTCATTGATATGTATACTGATTACAGTTAAAAAACATCGAGAAGAACTCAAAGATTCTGCTTCAAAGTTTTTGAAAGTTTAAATGAAAAACGATGCAACATTTCAATAAATAAATATGTTATACGCAAGTATGAATCAATATAGAAGAATTGAAACGCATTTAAGAAAAACTAAGCAGTGCATACAGCAATAATTTTTAGAATGTATGTAAAAATAAAAAAAAGATTGGATTTTTTAATTATTTTAAGTGCAATCCGCTGAAACAAAATGTAGCTTTCAAAGGCATCTTTCATTTGATTGTGATAATCAAAGCAGTTTGTATGGATGGCTGATAGTTGGAACACCAGCAATTTCATAAATGCAAGTTTATGGCTTTATTTCATCTAAGTTAGCTATTTGCTGCTGTTTTAATGCCCGAACTCATTTAAAGCATCTTTCTGATGAATAGAAAATGTTTTCATAACAAAGGCGATATGGACTCATTTTATCGCTTCTTGCGAATTAAAACAATGCAAGAGGGAATCATTAAGAAACTGTAGATATTGAAGGCGATAGGTTTAATGTTTCTTGTTGTTATTATAACAATAGTTAATGGTCACTTAAAAGTTATGCATAGACAGTTATTCCAATCGCATCTTTATGTTCTCAGGGTCCATGAAGGAGTAAATAAAAGAAAATCGTTTTATTTTTGCTGTTAAATTTTGACATCCTTATAACGATTTTCTTCTGAAAAGCCTAACAACGTATGTATATTTTTTGCCAGTTTCGTGGATAATTGCAGATGGTCGTAACAAATTTTAGGATTCAATTAATGAAGAATATTTTATTGCAGAGCTGAAGGATTTATTAGAACCTACATACAACTTGAATATTGATTTCATTGTTTCAGCAAATTATGTTTGACGTGCAAAAGTGATGCATCAATAATAGATTCCAATTTTTTTTATTGTTGCATAAATTATATAATTAATGAAGGAATAAGCGAAGGGTCATATTGCATATTATACGATACAGAAACAAATTTTGGCGAGCAGTGTTATATTTATTTGTGTGGAAAACCTCAACACGTACGAATACAAATACACAAATTTGGCTAAACAATGTGTGAGTCAGTTGATTTCGGAGGCAGCCCCCCCCCCCCCCCCATATACGCTCATGCTTTCAACCATATAAATTTTACAAGGTTAACTACCTTAAGAACGAAATTTCAGGTGTAAACTAAAGGACATTTTGTATTTTGTATCCATTCCGATGCAAAGGCACACCTAGGATGAGTTCCTCAAAAATGTGTTAAAATAATCATAAGGGCTTAATTCTTGAATTTGCTGAATAAAGAAATCATCAAGAAACATAACGATTCCCGTTCGAAGTAAAGTTTGGAAATTAACTAACATTATTGATGTTTATTCAACCATAAGATTTTGTATGAAATGTGTTCTTCCCATCACTATATTAAGGTGAGTAAAAATTGTAACTTTTCAGATTTGAATATTATTAAAATTTCACATTATTCGTCAAATGATAACTTGAGTTAATAGCATTTGGCATAATTAGTCAAGAATATTTAAGGATCAATGTGATGATAACGAATACGAAAAACTTCAACAGTTTAATGAACTTTCTTTCAAATAAATTTTGAAATTAATGTCAAATATGTGTTTGCATTCAATTACTTTTAATACGCTGCATAAAAAGAGGAGACCCCTGCTCATGGAACTCACCTGATATGTGTTTTACAAGAACTGAAAATTGGTTTAAGATTATTATTGCTTTTGTGTATTAAGTTTAACTATAAGGTTCTTTAAGTCCTAAGCCTCTCCTACTCCATTTCATGGGAGGGACACTGACTGATTGTAATCTTAACCCATTAATGTCTAGCGTCCCTTTTTAGGGAAGGTCCAAAAAGGGGTCTGAATTTCCCCAAAATGAACATTTCAATCAAATAATAGTGTTCAATTAGTACCTTGGTATTGTTTCAATTCGTTTTTAACAGATTTCAGCACATAACCATTGTAAAAAGTGTTCTGTAGCAGTTTTAACATGATCTTTATCAAATATTACATCGTTCACAATCTCAAGAAAAAAGCTAAGTTTTCAAAGTTATCCCCAGCTTCCCAGTTTATGTTAATTGCTGATTTTATTTCTTCTTATAAAATGTCTTTTTAAATATTATATCGTAGGCAGAAAAACATTTTAGTAAAAAAAGTATGTACTCTCTGGGGTCTATCGTAACTTTTAAGGGACAATGTTTCTTTCCTTAATAATAAAATTAGTTTTTACATAATATTTTTTAAATTATTTTTCCTGCCCATTAAACACTGTTTGTAACCATTATACAAAATATCTTAGGAGAAAAAATGTCAGGCATTAATGGGTTAAGGCAGTGCACAATACCTGAGATACTGATGCATAACTTGGTAACTGACAAGATTGAATTCGTCAATATAGTGGCTTTGAAGGTGATGTCATTTCCGATAAAAAGCATTCATGTTTCAAGTCATAGTTACGGAATTAACTTGATATTACTATCGAATCTGAGTCATACAGCGTTGTTTGCAAATGTTTAAGGACATAATAATGTTCTGTCAAGATCTTGGTAATTCTTTAAAATGAGCTGATAACTTTGCGTTTATAAACATTTTCAGAATGTTATTTTGGTAGTTAAAAAAAGAAACGAAATAATAACTAAAAGTTATCTAAAGGAGAACTTACACGTCTCTATCAGTCGATCCTCTGACTGCAGTTGTCGTATATATTCTCCTTTCCGAAGTATACGATTCTCTGTAATATACTGCTATCAGTATTGACTTTGATTGTTGCCGATTCACTTACCATTTCAAAGAAAAAAAAAGGGGGAGGGGGGAATGGAGAGAGGAATATTTCTGATACATCAGATAACAGTGCTGTGCATACCGTGGCTCTGGGGCGTAAGTTTTCCTCGCCAGGTAAGGGGTTATTGAAAAGCTATCATTTTTAAGTTGAAACGTTCCTCTGGTGAAACCAGTATTTTATATAACTTTCAAAATAAAAGAAACATTTTTCTATTACTATAAGACAGCTATGCCATCAATGACACCGGTTTATCTTGCAATTACGTAATAACGTCTCAGCCAATAATGCATAATTTTTTTTTGCACAAGAGATGATGCATTTTTTTTTTTTTGTTAATTCATCTAGTTGCAAAAATCATTATCAAACTCAAAGTGCCTCATTTTCTAATAAGAAAATAAGAATATTTGGAAGAAAAAATGAAACTTTGAGAGAAATGCCATAAAGTAAAATAATTCGTGAAATTTTTCTCCGTTCTCAATCGTAAGTGCTCAGAAATTTGGCTCTACAATGTGAATTCATCTATGCGACAATCGGACTATTTTCCACTAGAATAATAACGATTTGGCTTAATTTTGGCTGGACAACTGTCCACACTAAACTAAAGGAAAAAATATATACAATAGGGTGGAGCGAAAAAAATGAATTTTTGATTTTCGTAAACGGGTACCTTTCATTTACTGTGAATGAGGATAAGTAACAATTCTGTGAAATATTTCACTTTTGCGACGTCATCTTTAGTCTGCGCATTTGGCCTAAAGTTTTGAAATTTTTGATTTTTTTTAGATTTTTCAATTATTATTATTTTTTGTAATATTGCAAATGATAAAACTAGTGACGGGTGGTTATTAAATGGAAGAAAAATGTTTGAAATATACAAGGAATTTTTTAAAACCATTTTAGATTATGATTTCAGTTCGTGCATTACACTCAAAGTTCGTCAAATTTCTTAAAATTTCTGATATTTTCAACATTTTTTTAACTCAGTATTTCTTCTCAATATTCACTTGAAGTGTCTTCAAACCTGTTTTTATTCATTTTTTTGTTACTTTGAACTCTGCAGTTCTTCGCTAGCTCATGTGGAACTATCCAGGGCTCACCACGAGAAGGTCACCGCACTTCTAGTCCTACACGTGAGCCCTTCCTTCCAACCAATACGAGCACGTATTTGCATTTCTCAGATACGTCTTTAACAGTTAAATTGTTCCTTTGTGTCGTAAATAATTCAAATATTTATGTCAGATATCCTCGTTTTTAGAGTAAACTTTTTTTTTCCTGTACCAATTTTGAAACACTTGTGACCTATATGGACGTTTAAAAAGAGCGTATTCAGAAATCATATTTAAATTCTCAGTTTCCAGTAATCTTTGTAAATTTGTGTTTCTAATTTACGTGTAAAAGGTGGCTTTGTAATTTACACATCATGACAAGAAATCATATCGATGTATTCTGACTTCTGATTTATGTATGTAATGTATGAAAAAAGATTTTTATCTATTTTTGGGATCTGAAGCGTTCTCACTTGTTTACTTGTTTGTTTTCTAGATTGATTCACAAGTTTCTTTATGTGCTATCTCTTATGAATTAACTAGATTATTACCCGGCATTGCCCGGGTGCTTATTAATACAACATAGTTCTAAAAAAATATCTGAATGAATTCTATCCACATGGGAATATAAAAACTCATTTCATGCTAAAATGAAATAGGCGAGATTTAAATTGATAATTCATTGCTAATTGTAATCTTTGTTGGAAAATACTCCTATTTAAATGTGTAGCATTTTATCAATTTGCATGCTTAAAGACTTATCTCTATTACTCTATCTATTCAAAATTCAAAGAAAATGGCCATTTTGAGACAAAAAATTTGAATTTTGAGCTTTTTGGATTTTTTTTTAATTTCAAAACCCCGAATATGTGAATTCTAGTGCATAAAGGAAACTATGTGACAAGTTTGTTGAATATCCGACGAAAACCTGATTTGTATGAGGAAAAAACATACATACATCTATTTTTATATATATAGATATCGACAACAGCATATTTCTAGGGTGCAAAGTATACATTGTTCTGAATGGATGTGAATACAATTTTCTGCTTTTTCCTGGAGCGATATGCGTAACTCTTTATAATCTCACACAAATTCATAGCTAAATTAGTAACGTCTGCACTTCATCCTAAAAGAGCAAGGACACTTTTACCGCGAAAGTTATGAACTCTTATAAAAATTGTAGTCTAAAGATTATGTTTGCTGTAGTCAACCATCTGGTTTGGGAAAGCTTTCTTGGACTTGTTTCATAAGTTTTTGGATACTTTCCCGTCAAAACTACTGTCTGTTTGCGTATTGTGCGCCTGACGCTTCCACGTGCGCTCACGTCAAATGGAAGGGCACGAACGCTTCCATTTGAAAAAGGGGATATAGGTTTAGGATGCGCACTTCTCGATGCCTTCAGTTTTTTTTCGCTTGCTACTTCCTCGGTGCATTCCCCCTCCCCTTCCGCTATTTCGAGAAAGTCAGTAGAGACTTGGCGCGTGCGCAGATTCAACGGAGGTCTCGCGAAAAAATGTTTGACAGTATCTTGCTCATCTCATGAAGTTGCTGCTGCTCAGTACTTAAATCATTTTTACTGTCAAAACCGATCCGATCAATGACAAACTCTATAGGTTCATATTGAACTGACTTGAAAGTATAACATGTTGTGTACCTTCGTCCAACAGGCCCAAAAAATCTCTTTGGTCCACTGGTAGGTCCATCTAGCTTTTGCACAAAATGCCGCAAATTAAGTTCATTCAAATGTTGTTGGCAAATATCCCATTACAGGAGTCTATGAAGTTTTTCTTCCAGTTTCCGTATTACACCTTTATTTTCCTGTCTTTGTAGTGCATCCATCAAAACCAATGCAAACAATTTCCTATTCAAAGAAACATTTTATTGTTCCTGACTTGTCTAAGAAATGTAAATGTGTGCTCTCATTGGTTGGAAGCAAGGGGAGGGGGGGGGGGGACGGGTGGCAGCAAAGTGCGGCCACTTCCTCGTGGTGAGTCCTGAGTAATTTTAATGAGCAAGCAAAGAGTTGAGTAGTTCAAAGAAACAAAAGAAAATGATTTCAAAATGTTTTGAAGGCACTTTAAGTAAATATTGAGAGGAAATATTAAATTATAAAATTTCTGCTTAAAAATAAAAATATCGGAAATTTCGGAAAATTGGATGCACTTTTGGCCTAATGCGCAGACTTAAATCATATTCTAAAATAGTCTAAAAAATTCCTTGTGTATTTCAAACATTTTTCTTCCATTTAATAACCACCCGTCACTAGTTTTATCATTTGCAATATTTTTTAAAAAAATTTCAAAAATCTAAAATAATCAAACTTTCAAAACTTTAGGCCAAATGCGCAGACTAAAGATGACGTCACAGAAGTGAAATATTTTATAGAATTGTTACTTATCCTCATTCACAGTAAATGAAAGGTACCCGTTTACGAAAATCAAAAATTCATTTTTTTCGCTCCACCCTAATATACAAGTCGTTCCCGCATCAAAGCTTTTTAAAGTCAAACTAAAAAAAAATCATTTTGAAGTGTAATCGTAACCAGCTTTTTAAAACAGCAAGACTAAACAATTGTAGTCAGATTGTTTGCTGAAACTGCAGAACTTGAAAGCCATCAAAAGATAATAACAGTCTAAACGATATTTTTCCCGGCAGAAAAATTGGTGTTACCAACGTGCCGATAAAAGCTAAACAAGCTCTCGGTAAACATATAACAAAAAACAACTCTTGAAATGTTATGTAGAATTTTCCAGAAGCTATATTTGGTTAGAAAAACACAACAATTTCAAATAATCGCTACTTTCACCCCTTTGCTTCCACATTTTCAAACGTTATTTGCAAAAACTAAGATGCGGTTTTGGCTTCTGTTTCGACAATCATCGTTACTTCAGACGCCTCCTTAGAAGAATAAGGCGAAGAAGAAAAAGAAAAAGCGAAGGAACGTGGAATTGGTGTTTGTGTGTGTGTTTGAATAATGATAACAAAAACTCGTGTTTGATTGAGATGAGCCACTGACCTAACCTAAGAGATCAACTCCCATGCACGTGACGTCACTCAGAGATTGTTACCAAGTAGAAGAGTTTCTTGCATTTTTCTCCCTAAGCCGAATAAGGATTTCCCTACCTTAAGACTATGTTTTTATGCATAATTTAGCGTTAGCAGTGGCGTAGAAACTTTGTAAAAACAGGGGGAGCTCGGTGCGGCGCAATGCCAGATATTGGCATTTTCTTACATTTTTAACATGAACTTTGTTTTAGAGGTAATATTTGCTTAGAAATAGAAAGTATCAAATTTCTTCCCCGGAAAAATTTCCAAACGGTAGTTTTAAAACAATGACTTTAGAAAATTTTCGGTGACTTTAGAGGATAGAAATTTTTTAAAATCGAAGTCTTAAAAGCGAATTTTAGGCAATCTTTGGTCATATCAGGGGCAGGAACTGGGGTAGCAATATCATCTCAGATAAATTTTCTAAATTGTAGGTTTGAAAACGTAATATTGGACGATTTTTGACAATATTAAGAATATGTGAGTTCCTGAGGATGGAACAATTCTTAAAAAATGCGTTTGTTCTATTTAATTTGCACAGTATTGTAGATCATTTTTGAAATCAGGATTCAGGTAAAAAATGTGCTACAAAAGTTGTAGCAAGAAAATTTTCCTGAGGAGCTGAGCCGGTCCGAAATATTCCAGGAGGAGCTCGAGCTCCCCCAGCTCCCCCGGTTCCTATGCCTCTGAGCGTTAGAGAAGATTTTCCTTTCGAGTCGGCTTTACCAGTGGCGAAACAAGTACAACATTATTATAAAATGATGAAAATATTTCTGATGTAAACACCAAGCATTAATTAACGTTCCCTCTCTTCGTTAATTAAAATGAACGAATAAAAATCAACGTTTTGGCAAGCATTGTCGTTTTACTACAATCCATAGACTTTATTTCTATTTGTTTCAATTATTTGGACTTCAGTGATTACTTCTCAAACTCAATCTCAAAAAAATAAATAAATAAATAAAATTAAAAATTAAATTCAAATAAAATAAAATAAAGCAATAATAAAAATAATACGTTTTATTTCTTCTTGTTTAGCGTACTGTATTTGCTTAAAAAAGAAACTTTTTGTTTCCAGCCAATCAATTAAAAGCATTAAATTTATCGTACAAAACAATGCTATTTAATTCTTCAAAGATTTATAAATTCACTCTTAACTGTAATTATTTCATTGCTTCCATCTAAATATATTAAATTTTATAAATATTTTCAGTTCAACCACTAGTCAGGAAATTTTATAAGGTTTAGACAAATAATGTAGTTATTCTCCTACTTAGCATCTGAATTATATAAGTCTTAATATAATAAGCTTAGGTATAGGTATCAAGTAGTAACCTACAGCCCTGGCTTAAGCGTGATAGTTTACTACTTGATACACAAGCCTTTGCCTTCCATTTACGAGTTGAACAGTGCAACTGCTGCAAACTCTCCCTGGTAAACTATTTTTACATTAGCTATCACTTTGTTTGGCACTCAGGTTCTATAAGAGGATTTCCGCCTGAAGCTCGATTTCATTCTAAACCAGACTGATGACTCCTAATGAGGATGAAAATGCAGTATCTAGATGACATGGCTGAGCTGGTGGTGTATTTCATGTAGTTCTGATTATTCCCTCGTTTAACTACTTAATAAAGGGTAGTAATTGCAAATTTTTCTTTTTGTCATTCATTGCCTTTTCGCTTTATTACAGAAGCTTTCCTATTTCGTTTCCGCTGAAAATGAAGCACGAAACTAATGTCAAACTCCCATCATTTCCCTATTGTTACTACTGAATCTAAAACGCGTTTCTTCAAATATCTCAAAACCTCATTTTTGCTGGTACTGCACTTTACCTTCTCACTGTAGTATATTAGTTTCTGCGTGTTTCTAAAAACTGAATTAATTAAGCAGAAAATAAATACCAACAACAAAATATAAATTCTCCGACCGATGCAGTTGAGTGCGCAGCATCCTATTTTTCCCCTTCTTTCCTGCAAAAGATCCCTACGGTGGGGAAAAATGAAATCGGAACCCCGTCTGAATCGAAAGCGAAAGCGGCCAATGCCACTCATACCGGAGATAGGGTTCAAGCACCTGTTACATGCGAATGGAAAGTGGCAATAGCCTCCAGACCGTTGCCGGTAAGCAAGGTTAGGGTCCTTATACTTCATGGTCCTAGTTCGCTGATCGTACTTATCATTTACCATCTTCCTCACTCTCTGAGTACGGTAGAAAGGGCTCGCTGAGAGAGAAAGAAAGAGACAGACAGAGAAAAAGAGAGAGAGATATCACTAAGATCTGGCACTCCATAAAAGATGTTTTTTCCGTTCCTTCAAATTTATTTTAGTCCGGAATAAATCTTATGGAGAGAAAAATCGTCCTCGGATAATTGCTTTGTAAAAGTGAAAAAGAAAGAGACACCTTGGTTGCCTACTAAGCTAAATTCTTGCTTTTAAAAGTGGATCACGTAGGAGGATTAGGCGTTTTACATTCCCGGTAATTAAAGTAATTGCAATGTGAAAAGATTTCTAACCTGAAGAACCAAGAAAATGTCAAATAAATTTATTCATGTGGATAATCCTTTCAAAACCTATGCAAATAAACCAGTTGGTGGATTATTTTAACTCTTTTATAGTGTTTCGTGTGGTTTTAGATTTTTCGTTTGGAGCAATGGTATTCATAACATGCAACCTGCAAAGAAGTGACCAATATTTTATGGCTTTTGCTGCCAATCTTTGCATAAGAAATTGGCTTGAAGTTCAGATTTTTCTGTTTTTCTAATTAAGAATTAAAATTTCACAGGGTATTTTTAAAAAAATATGGATTTATGTGTTGTTCCAAAGTGTGCTTGCTCTATTGAGCAAGTCAAGGGAAAAAAACCTGAAGCTTTATAAAAATGGGTTTGAAATACCCCAAAATATGAATTTATAAATTGTCCCTCGATGAAAAATTTCTTAATAGTTGGAGCGTACTGAAGCATGCAGTGTAGCTAATTTGAACCAACCCTAGCAGCATAATCTCATCGGCCGATGATCGGCCATTCATCGAAATCCGATGAAATTCTCATCGGCCGGTGATCGGATTTCGATGAGTTTTCATCGGGAATTGCTCCAATATGTCTCATCGGCCAATCAGAATCCGAGCAGCAAAATCCGATGAGTTTACGATGAGATTTGGAGCAATTTACGAGCAGTGCAGTCCCGTGCCGATGAATTTAAGATCAATTTTGGATGAAAATACGATGAGAGTTGGATCAATATACGAGAAGTGTAGCTCCGTGGCGATAAATTTTGGATCAAAATACGATGAGAGTTGGATCAATTTAAAGAAAAAAGAGAAAAAAGAGCGCAGTTCAGTTCCGTGGCAGTGAATTTTGGAACCTCTTTTTTATTTCCCCCAACCATTTGCGACTGGCCAACTCCAGCATCGAACCCGAGTTATCGGCGCGGAAAGCCAATGCTCTACCACCACGCTACCAAGTCTACGAATAATGAGACCGACACTGCATATTTAACAAAAATTTGAGATTGGGAAAATTTTCATCAGAAAATTTGATATTCACTACCTCTTTCCGATGAAATCTGTAGCTTGGCATATTTTCATGAGGAAATTTGATTGGAAGTATATAGTTTTCCAATAACACATAGCTCGGTTAATTTTCATCGGGAAATTTGATTGGAAGGATATCGTTTTTCGATGGCATATAGCTCATCTTATTTTCATCGGGAAAGTTGATCGGAAGGATATCATTTTCCGATGGAATTTTGCTCATCTTATTTTCATCGGGAAAGTTGATTGGAAGGATATTATTTTCCGATGGAATTTTGCTCATCTTATTTTCATCGGGAAAGTTGATCAGAAAGATATCGCTTTCCGATGAAAAGTAGCTCATCGAAAACCGTGCTCGGATACTGATCGGAACGATATCGTCGTGCGTTACGGGATCAGTTTACGAGGAGTTAGTTGATCGGCCGAGCAAACCCAAGTAGCATCAACTCATCGGATTTTGCTCGGCCGATCAACTAACTCCTCGTAAACTGATCCCGTAACGCACGACGATATCGTTCCGATCAGTATCCGAGCACGGTTTTCGATGAGCTACTTTTCATCGGAAAGCGATATCCTTCCGATCAATTTTCCCGATGAAAATAAGATGAGCTATATTCCATCGGAAAATGATATCCTTCCGATCAGTTTTCCCGATGAAAATAAGATGAGCTATATTCCATCGGAAAATGATATCCTTCCGATCAACTTTCCTGATGAAAATAAGATGAGCTATATTCCATCGAAAAACGATATCCTTCCGATCAAATTTCCCGATGAAAATTAACCGAGCTATGTGTTATTGGAAAACTATATACTTCCAATCAAATTTCCTCATGAAAATATGCCAAGCTACAGATTTCATCGGAAAGAGGTAGTGAATATCAAATTTTCTGATGAAAATTTTCCCAATCTCAAATTTTTGTTAAATATGCAGTGTCGGTCTCATTATTCGTAGACTTGGTAGCGTGGTGGTAGAGCATTGGCTTTCCGCGCCGATAACTCGGGTTCGATGCTGGAGTTGGCCAGTCGCAAATGGTTGGGGGAAATAAAAAAGAGGTTCCAACATTCACTGCCACGGAACTGAACTGCGCTCTTTTTTCTCTTTTTTCTTTAAATTGATCCAACTCTCATCGTATTTTGATCCAAAATTTATCGCCACGGAGCTACACTTCTCGTATATTGATCCAACTCTCATCGTATTTTCATCCAAAATTGATCTTAAATTCATCGGCACGGGACTGCACTGCTCGTAAATTGCTCCAAATCTCATCGTAAACTCATCGGATTTTGCTGCTCGGATTCTGATTGGCCGATGAGACATATTGGAGCAATTCCCGATGAAAACTCATCGAAATCCGATCACCGGCCGATGAGAATCTCATCGGGTTTCGATGAATGGCCGATCATCGGCCGATGAGATTATGCTGCTAGGGAAATCCGATGAGTTGATGCTACTTGGGAAAGAACTGGGCATTAAAAAAAAAACTAATAGTTTTATTTTTACTTTAAAGACTTTTGAGACTTTTCTCAAGACTGTTTTCTGAAGTAAAAAATTTTCGACATCCTCTATTGCAAACACCTATAAATTCAGCAACTAGTATTCAAATCGCTGTTTCTGATTAAATTACAAAGTATCAACTCTTAGACAACAAATTCATACATTTTTCGTAGATGTCAAATGCATATAGGGTCCATGAGTAAAAACTTGAGGACCCTAGGAAGAAGAGTACCGCCAATGAGTGACGGTCCCCTAAGCGTACAAGGAAATAAAAAAAAAAAAAAAACAAGATGCTACCGTTAAATTTCAGTTATGTAAAACAAAATTACATTTTTAAAGAAGTAATAGAAGCTTAACTAATGAATCATACATTAATGGCTAGAAGATAAACAGGAATACAGGAATTAATAAAATGTTCATTTAAATATATATATATATATATATATATATATATATATATATATATATATACACACACTTGCACGCGCGCGCGCGAATCCTTTACATTTACAAACAACAAAAAACAAGATTAAGGAAACAGAAAAACCCATTCAGCAATATTAAAAGCGTGCAGACTAACGTAACTTTATTTTATAAAAGGGTCAAAACAAAAAACCAGGAACTTTCACAAACCGCGGAAGAGAAGAAACATTTTCTTTTTTTCCCCAGCAAATTGAAAAACAAGAAAGCGACAAAAATAAACGAAATTAGGTTAAGGTCGAAAACGTATCAAGCAAAGGAATAGAAAAATAAAAGCAGTTCAAATAAACAATGAAAAGGCATTTACTCTCCTAGCTTTAAATTTTGTAGAAGGATGTGTGTCGGTCAGTTGACGTTTCGTTTTGAAAATTGGATGTTTGACTTTTCAGTGTAATTGCTTTTTCCTCGGTCACTGGAAAAAGAAAGTAACAATAACGTTTCAATTGCAATGCTTTTTTTTTTTATTGCTGCGCATTTTGTTATTTTAGAGAAGGGAAAGAAGAATTCTTTCTTTTTTTTAAGTGCTTTAGTTACTTATTTGTTTGTTTGTAACTTGATTTATCTATATCATTTGATGCGTTTGCACGCATCTAAGAGAATTAGAGTATCCAATATTCATTTAAATAGAAAAAATTTGTGTCTTTCTTGGTAATACTTACGTGGGTCTTAACTCCGTGTAATTTTAATTCGCAAGTCTGTTAAGGTTAAAAGTTTCAGTCAAAACTTTTTCCTATTTTGCATTATGTTTCTTAACAACTATCATGCAAATAAATTGTAGGTGGTCCAATAGAAATTTCACCCGTGTATGTAAGCTATAGCTACCTACTCGATGAACCAATCAAAACAAAATTTCATACATGATTGTTTGAAGGTATGCGCTGGATTTTTTTTTTCTTTTTAACAACGCAGTGCTCACGGCTTCATTTACACACAGGCGGAGAGTTTCAAAATTTTCAAATGGCAAACTCACTTTTTTCTTGCACATATTGACTAGCGTATTGAAAAACTGCAAACGGCGTTGAAACGATTGGTATGAAATTTGCGAAGAAGAGCACGAGAGCGAGGAAGGTCTTTGATTAATATCTTTAAAATAATTATCATAATAAGTTTAAGAACTCCCATTCATACCTTGAAATAACCATGTGTGCCATTTTGGTTCAGTGGAGAGTCCGCTGGCTTTTCATGCAGAGGGGAGTTTTTTTTTTTTGGATAATTCTGTATATTCTAGAGCTGAAGATATGAAATAAGTATGTTTTCTACATGAACTCATTGCGTATTTAAAAATGCAGATGAGGAAATTTTTGACAGTTGATTTATCAATAATGGGAATCAATTAACTTTCACCTTACTCATTTTGAATCTCAAAGAATGAAATATGAAAGAAAAGTTCGATTGTTGATAATCCTTGAAAGTGAGCTTAATATACTGCCGTGCTAAGTACAAAAGTCGTATCTGCACTTTTTAACGAAATTGAGTTATGGCCACCAGGTGACTCTGTGTGACGTATTTTACCTAAATACATAATTATATGGTCATTTGAGAACGGGAAATCTTTTTTTAAATAATTCTAAAAAAGTTTCATCTGAATCAAATACATGGTGGCGCCAAACTTTAAAGAGTTATATCTCAGTTTGAGTTTGACTGCAGATGCCACTTTTGCGCTTACCACGGTAGTATACTACATATGTTGGAATATTAAACGTTTTAAATGATAAATTTCAAATAATTAGAATAATAATAATAATAATACATAAATTAATAAATGAAATAAATAAGTACAGCGTTTTTATAAATTGCAGAGCATTCAACTTGTGTACCCATAGCGCCACATGTTTTCATTGTTCTCAATTAGAGATACTGACATGTTTAAAAGCGTAGAACTGATGATCCATTGTTAAATATTTCGCTTAAATAATTTCATCTGTTTATTATTTTATTATGATATCTCTTCGTTCGTTTAATCGGTTTCCTGAGTAACGAAAGAGGAGAAATGGATAGACCGAGGTGTATGATGTGTAACATTGAAACTACTAAATAAACAATTTCAAACTCAATGAGATATTCTCATTGCCTTTCTCGTATAAAAACTTACATTCCAGTACCAAACCAGTGACTGCCACTTATGTATCAGTATACTAGTTACAATCCCTGTTAAATATTTTGCTTAAGTAATTTCATCTGTTCATTATTTTATTATGATATCTCTTCGTTCGTTTAATCGGTTTCCTGAGTAACGAAAGAGGAGAAATGGATAGACCGAGGTGTATGATGTGTAACATTGAAATTACTAAATAAACAATTTCAAACTCAATGAGATATTCTCGTTGCCTTTCTCGTATAAAAACTTACAGTCCACTACCAAACCAGTGACTATCACTTATGTATCAGTATACTAGTTACAATCCCGTTAGAATTAGTAACAAGTACTAATATTAAATTAAAAATTTAAGCAACCCCTGACTCTGATTGCGTATCTCATATTGAAACGAATTTCTCTGTTTATAAAGCAAATCTAACTATATTTAATTGTTTTGCGAGAGCATATGGTAAACACGGAAAGGGAAAGATAATTCTTACTAGTAAAATTTGCTAGTCACAAATGTATGCATCTACACTTTGCTTAGCATGATACTTATGACCATGTTTGAGATTCAGATTATATATTTTAAAAGAGCTTTAAATTATTTTCGTGAAAAAGTTCTGTTATAAACATTGGCTTCCCATTCTTCAAACAATATCTGCCTTCAAAAATTTTCCGTTCGCAAAAAAAAAAAAAAAGAAAAGAACCACGTAAATGAAATTTTTAGTTTTTAAACATACATTCCGTTTATTTAAACTTCAATATGTCTATCCGAAATATACAAATTAGATGCAAAATAATAAGGAATTCAACGCAATAGTGCAAATTTTTGCCCTCTTGCAGACAACCGCAATTTATTCCTTACGATGAAGTAAGGCGCTTGTAATCTACCACACATTGTAGTCATAAAATGTATCAAGACATTCATAACACGCCTCGTTCTCTTCCTATAAACACTCAAACGATGCACTTTATTGTACTGTTTGCGAAAATAGCAACGAGTTCAGGAATACAATGGAAGGAAGCCAACTCTCTCCTGAAGTATTGAAGTTTGAAATTGGTTTAATGGGGTAACACGAAACAGTCCAATGCCAAGGCTTCCAGCATCTCAACTTGAGAGGAATCGACTTCAACGAAGCGGAAAACAAAGATCTTTTTGCTCTCTCAAAGAATAACTTTGAAGAGAGTCATGCTTAATACTTGAATCATTTGTGTTAAATCATGTGTTGCGACTTTTGTTACGGGAAATATTCGCATCCATCAAAATCGCCAGACTTAGTTGTGTGCGAGATATTCCGGTGCATTATAAAAACTTTGAATACCATGAAACACAGCAAAATATTCTTTGTATGAAAAGAATTTTCAATTAAATTGAGAAAAAACACTAAAAAAACAAAAAAAAAAAAAACACTGACAACAAATTATAGATCTTTTGAAAGATACTAGTAAAAACATTGACAAATAACAAGTAACATAAGTAACGCTATTATCATGGAATTATCTAAGGCGAATGTCTAAAGGCGAAAAAAAAGTAATGTCGAATATTTTTGATTTATTTTTAATTTTATTTATTTATCGTTTACTAAGCCCATAGTAATAGTTTCAATGCAGAAATGTATTTTGTACTGTAAAAGTTTAACGTAGTCAGTTAAAAGAAAGTGCTTGTAGTGAGTGGAATTTGTATAACGTGTTTTTAAATTAACTGAGTGAAACTTCAATGAATTCAAAACTCTTAAAGTTAAACTATTACACTTAATCAAATACACTTATATTTCTAACGATAGATTACAGTTGTAATATTTAATCGTTGAAGTTTTTATAGATATTAGGTTAGATAACGCAGTAGTTAAAAGGAAATCTGCGAATCGGGAAAAAACATCAAACACTGATCATAAAAAATTAGAAAGGAATAAATTGACGCTTTTCAGACGGTTATCGTCGTAAAATTCACTGAAATTTCAATTTTTCAAACAAACATTTCCCCGCGAAAAACGCTTTTAAAATGCATAATGCATCAGCAGTTCCTTCATTATTTTTTGAAGTACTTGAGTTAAAAGGTCAAAGCACGATTAACCAACATTACAGCATTTGATTGAAACGAAAATACGCAATTAACTTCTTTTTCCATAATCTTCTTCTGTGTATGCTGATAATTGGGCAGCGGCTCCGGATCTAAACAATGCTAAATCAGAATTTCTGAAATAAACTATACAGGTTAGTTTCTACCAATTCTTTAAAGGGAGACATTGCCCTAAATGAGGTTCTGCCGTCATCCCCAGACTCTGGAGGGGAAAACAAATTTAACGGGCAGTGCTTCCGCACGCGCTATTTAACTTTCTCTTCTTTTCTTTCAGTAGCTCTCTTCTCAACGAGGCAAAGTGAAAGAGTTCATTTCTTTAACTTATTCATTTATTAATTCACATAAGTATTCATTAATTAGTTCATTTACTTTCGTTTTTTCATTTATAGTTATTCATTCATTCACTTACTTTCTTATTTATTCCCTGTTTCATTCACTCATTTATTTTTTCTCACTAATTAATTAATTAATCAATTAATGAGGAGTGAAAACATGAATTTAAAAGGTCTTCATTGTTAGTCAAAAATATTGAGCAGCCTCTTATAGTTATTTTACTATATTTTAATTAGCGGATAGAGCCATTGAAGTATTTTAGAATAAAGTGGCATTACTATTTTCTAACAGGATACAGAACAAAGTTTTCATAATCTCGATTCAATCATTTTCGTCTGTGAAATTGAGGAAAAAAAAGGAAAGAGTTTGCAGTTACCTATGAATGATATTTAAAACAATGTTTGTAGGAATGTAATTCATATTCTTCAAAGAAAGTTTATTGATTTCAGAGATATTGATTGTAGAAGTTCTGCTCAAAAGAGCCAAACAGACATTTTTGTATTCTTAACTCTTTGCGTAATGTTGCTGATAGAATGTCTTTGCAATTGATGGGAGGAGATTTTTTTTAAAAACTATCTTTCATCGGATAATTCTTTGCATTCACTGGTTATTACTTCCTCAACAACTTAGCAGAATGTAATGAATTAATTTTTTCACTGTCTGCCTCATGTTTTTCTTGTTGAAACCGTTTCCTAACACCTTTGTTGTATTAAGACTGGCTCTGTTTCATGTAAATTATTTGTTTTATGCAAAGTTCAAAAAATAAGGAACCTGATTAAATTTTGTTAGTTCAGTGAATTAGCAGAAATTAACGTTATTATTATTATTATTTTGAATTTATTATGCATTATTACATAAACCAGATCTTTCCAGTTTATTGCACTTCTGGATAACATGCATTGAAATATCATTAAAATATACATGCAAATATGCACTAAAAAACCTAAACTGTGCATTAAATTTTTAAAAATAAGCACTAGTATTTTTTTTACTTAAAAAGAAAAATTAATCAATAAATTGAAATTAAGATTGTAGTTAATCTATTTTCACATTTATTTATTTAGACAAGAAGTATGAATTAAAACTTTTCAGACTTAAAATTACATGCCCATAAATAACTTTTTTTGCAATAAATTTGTAATACATTCAAGATTTTTTTTTTTCAGTTAGGCATTGCATTTTCAAATTTAATATTATTTCTTAAGATGAAACTACTCTTCCAACTTTTATAAATAATATTGGGTAGTCTTTCAAATATTTAACTTTGTTCCGAGCCATGAAATACCAGCTGCAATACTTATGCCATTTACAAAGTTTTCAAGTTGCTTTTTCCCAGCAATATTTTTGAATTTGTCTTTGGCAGTTTTGCTTTTTTCTTAAAAGGAAATAAATCCATTCGGTAAAAAACCCAACATTATAGGGGAATTTGAGGCAAAGTGACATAGTGAGGCAAAGTGAGATAGAGAAATGAAGATAACATGCCTATTTCAAACTGAACAAATTGGAAATTTGTTCTGAAAAATTAGTGAACATAAAGAAGGGATAATGTATTTTGTGATACAACTATCGTTGAAATATTATTTTTCATTTTTGGCAGTTATTTTGTGCCTTAAAAAATGGTGAAATTTTTCACATCAAAAAACAATGGGGCAAAGTGAAAAATAGAATATTTTTGTAATGAAACATTTTCTATTTGATGAGTTACAGTAATTTTCATCAAATAAATGCATAAATAAACGAAAAAATAAATTATTAATGAAAAAAAATCAACGAATAAATAAATGACCAAACAAATGGATTAATAATTATATGATAAAAATAAATGAGTGAATAAAATAGAGAATGAGTAACAAAATAAATAAATGAATGAATAAATAAGTGAATTAATAAGTAAAATAATGTGAATAGATTAATAAGTGAAGAAATACGTACGTGATTCAGTAAATGAATATATAAGCAAACAAAATGAATTATTTCACTTTACCCCGCTTGCACTTGACAAACTTCATTAAACATTTAGAATAAAAAAATGCCAACTATAAACTAAATAAGGACTGCAATGGACATCAGTAGATTTCAATTAATAGTTAAAATAATAATTACAAAAATTTTATCATTTTATAACAGCAAGAAATATTTTTGAAAAACCATGAATATTATAGTATCGGTATCAAAATTTGAAAATTACTTGTATAATTTTTTTCGTTGATCTTTGGAGCTACCGTAAAATGGGGTTAATCGGAACACTTTTCAGCTTTGATTGTAAAAAAGCAGTTAAAAGATTTTTTTTTAATTTTATTTTTTGGATAAAAATTTCGGTCTTGCTTTACTTTTGATATTCCAAGCAAAGACAAAAGATTTTAAACAATTACTATTAAAATATATAGCAAATTATGGGTGTTCCGAATCACCCCGCTAATAGGGGTCAATCGGAACACTTGTTAAAATTTTTATTTTTTTCAATTTAATCTGTAATAGGTCTCACAAACATGAGTAATATTGATGGGGGAGAATAAGAACAGATAATTACTGTCAAATAAATGTATAATTTCAGTACCAGTAAACGTTTATAATTTGTGAAAATTCAAAATAATTTTGAACTTATGAAAAATGAAAAGTAATTTTAAGAAATACTTTTGAATTGAAATACAAAGATTCAACATGAATGGAAGTCACTCATGTCGTCCACAAATATGTACTTGTCCTTAAAACTAGCAATTGTGACTTGGCTTAAGTTTTTTCATAACATCTCCTGGGATGAACTCTACCTTTTCTTTAGTTTTTTGAAATTTCTGGGTTTCGGGGATTGTCCTGAAAGATTTTTTCGCTTATTCATCACTGTCTGTGTGCTGGACGTTTACTACATAAAGTCTATGTGACTTTCCCCCTTTTATTTTAAGTAAAAAGAAGTCTCCTGGAGAAAAAATCTTTTGAAATCTACAACTTTTGTCATTCTAAGATCTAGTTGCTCACGAGAAGGGATAAACAGTAATAAATCCTTGTCCTTGTCTTGATTAGAAGAATTAGGGTTAGAATCTTGAGTTTTCAAACAGTTTCCTTCAAATAAGTTTGAATTGGAACAACAGAACTAAGTGTTCCGATTCACCCCGCAAATTTTTTTCCTATGGCATTTTTCAGAATTCTTCACTTTTATGACACAATTTATAAAAAATGTAAATTCTAATGTGGTATTCTGTTGTTCAGATACATGTATTATTGAAACATACCACTCATAGTTTTTAAATATAAGAAGGTTTATTCTTGCATATGAAGTTTTGCAGTCTATGAAAATGTGATGTTTTCTAGCATTCAACGTGCAGCCCTCTTTAGAAGCCAGTAGCGTTGCCAGATTGACAAAAGTAATTTTTTCCTACTTCCTATGATCTTACCTTTCTAAAAAAAAAATTCATGGCGAAAAATACTCAATAGTATATTTATGAAGAATTTCTTTGTACGGTCGAGAAGTTTTGTTCCGATTGACCCCGCTGTTCCTATACACCCCATTTTACGGTACTTGTTTTTTGACAGGAATAAACAAAATACTTAGGAACTTAGTTAAAATATTGCTAAACAGTTGGCACTGCAAACTGAAAATATTTTACCATTTCACTTTGCCCCGCTATTTCACTTTGCTCCACATTCCCCTACTTGAAAACTCGAACACCTATATTTTTTAAATTTCATTCTAGTTTCCCAAACTCAAAAAGATAATTTTCTCAGATTCTAAATAACGTAAGAACGTGGTATTCATTTTCACAAGATTGCTTTCCGATATTTGTTTTTAATTTTCCTTTTAAATAAAAAACCTGAAACCGAGTGAAACAAAAATCGCACTAATATGCATTCTTTCTTATGCGTGCCTTTTCAAATGCACTTATGTACTCTAACGTCAAAAAAAAAAAAAAAAAAAAAGCAAAAATATGCATTTGCATATGCACATATGCATTTTCATATATATAGCCCGAGCTCTATGTGAAACTCAACGTAAAGGTTATTATCTAAAAAAGGTTTATTAAAGATTGCTGATGCTGTTATTAAGCTTTTACTTTGTGAATGTGACTAATCATGCAAGTTTGTAACATTTTATTCCTTGAATAGTTTTTTCTGGGGATGATCCAAGTATTTGTCATTAATTAAGCTGGAGCTCTTCAACGAAGACTTTTTCCACGAGGTATGTTTCAAATCATACTTCACGATTTCTCGAAATTTTCACTATAATGAGGCATTTACAAAGCAGGCAGGTTTCAGGTAGAATACAGCTAATTTTCTAGTAATAAACTAATAATTACTAATTTTACAGTGATAAACTTTCAAATTGCTCATTTCACAGTAATAAACTGTAAAATTGCTAATTTTAGTTTACTCATAGTGAAGGCGATGTTTTTGAAAATGTTTTTAAAAAATCAGATTTATAAAATTTATATAAAAATAATACGACTTGAAAATTACATCTTTATTAAGAAAAGAATAAAATCTATTCATGACAGTATTCGTTGAAGGCATGATGAAAATCAACTTAGTACAGTAGCAAGAATATTCCCCTTCAACACATTAATGCACGCGATCTTCATTTTGCCTCTTGTTCTTTTTATCACGTTTACGTGATCCGAATATGAACTGGACAAACTTTCCCACTGGCCTTCCAGTGGAAAGTCTAGAAGTCAATTGGTATGAAAAAGAAAGTAAGGCATTTTAATCACGTGTATTTATTAGATAGAAATCACTGTAGAGCCACGCTCAAAATAATTAGATTATTGCATGCACGAATGTAATAATGGTTGGGTTTTCCTATCAGAGAATTGCGAATAATGAAAGAATAATTCAGGAAAGTCCCTTTGATATTTAAAATTAGAAAGGTTTGAAGTTGGAAAAAAAACCTTTTTAGCAATATTATGCTGTTTACAAGGATTTTCCGCAATTCAAATGCAATATAAAAATAAAAATGTATTTAGCACATTATCTATAATAGATAAACTTTAATTTCAAATACTTTCAGCTTTAAATACGCCGAGTTAAGCTTTAGTTACGCGAAAAGTTAGAATAGTTATTGGCTTCACAAAGTGCAAGTCGCTTCTTGAAATAATTAAACCTCATGAAACATATGGGCTGCGGGGGTGCTATTTACGCCAATGGATCATAAAATTCCTTCTTGCCCATTTTAATACTCCAAATATCTATCAACTAAATTTGGTACTTTAAATTTGATTATCGACAAACTTGAGGCTTTAAGTTCTTTTATCCCATTTCCTGCTCTAAATATCCTTATTGCTAAGTAGAAAGCTAAATTTCTTACGGCTTAATATTTTAAATTTAATCATTTCTTTGTTTTGAAGAGGAATCAATATTATTTATTACTATAATTCAGTATTGTACGCTCGGAATCTGAATCAACGCTGGTTTAAAGCAATGACAATAATTCGATCTCTTTTTTGATTGATTTCTTGTAAAATATAAATTTGCTCTAAAGTTTATTTAGCACCTTGTTTATGCAAGCAAATTTTCATTTCAGACAACAGCATTGAGACATTTCCTATAATAAATAAAAAATAATATGTTTACATACTGCTGCCAGAAACAAGAAATGCCGCTTTTGTTTATTTTTTTATTTTACATTCATTTTCATATCGCTCTTTCTCTTTAGATTGAACCCTTAGAGCTTTAGATCTCCTTCCGTGGAGTGGTATTCTCTCTTTTAAGAATCCTGGCTCTAACATTTCAAATTACGAGTATAAAGTACTAAAATTAACTGTAAATTCAATGATTGTATCCAACAAAGCTTTTTTTAAGTTAAATAAATTAAAAATAGTATTATTGATAAACTCAGAAAAAAAATGAACGAAATCCTTTGTAGATTATTTTATACATGTCTCGTCTAACTCACTTGAATGACCACCTCAATTCAATAATATGCTCTATTCAATGACCGTTTCGAGTAAAAAAATATTTACTAATCGAACACTGAAAGTCATGAATGACCATGAAATTTTCTGTTTTAAATTTATCTCTTTGCACTCCATTAAGCATCGACCTTCACACAGTTTTGGAACTTTCCCTCATTCACCTTCAGACCTGGGATTTTTCTTCCGAAATTTAACGCTATCTTGAACTATATTTACTGACACTTTCATGTAATCTCTTTTTGAAATGAACGGCTGGGTTTACTTTCTTCTAGCCAAATTATTATTATTATTATTTTTTTTTTTTTCAGTTTTGGTCAAATCTTGTAATTCAATGCATTAGAGCCGGACAGTTGAGCGCTATTGTTAAAGTTTTGAAAAACCTCAAAACACAGTTCCCTACTTCTAAAACTACTAGAAACTCAATTTTTTTATAATTTTCAATTTAAATATGCGCAGTGAAGATGATTTATTTGAAAACTGTGGTGCTTTTTTTATTTTAATGTTTCATCTTTTGACCTTTTTTTTGGTGTCGATGTAAATTGTTAATGACTTTGCTCATACATTAAGAATTATGTACGTTATCTCGCTAAACTTAAAAATTTTGTCTCAAGAGGGCAGATACGTACGCAAAATTATTAAACACTGAAAAAAATAAGCATTAGTTAGGAATAATCACAAAATAAATCCATTATTTATACAGATCGAATGATTAGTTATTTATATTCACAAAAATTGAATATTAGTAAACCTACTACGCTAAATAAATGAAAACGTTGTCATGAGAACTATTATTGATATTAAATAATGAATACAATGAAAACGGGAGAAAAAAATTTACATATCCATCAATTATTTTATTGTAAAAAAATTGCAAAATGACAGATATTGTTATCATGAAAAAATAATGTAGAAAAATAAACTCTGGGTGGATCTTCTCTTCCTATCATACTATATGAAATAAGAATAGTATATACTCCACACAATTGCCATTATTCCCTTAATTTGCACGACAATATTGTAGCATGTAAGCAGATTGTCTGCACATAATTAGATTGTCTGAAAAAAGAACTTTAGAGAACTAAAGGAACTATTGAATACTATGAAAATAAGGAAGCTGTACCTAAGTCAGTTGCAGCAAAACTATTTAAAATTCCAAATTGTAGTTTAAAACTTCCTCTTCAGAGCAATATTTATTGATTAAAATAAAATGTATTGAAAATTTTGAAAATAAAAGGATAATGACTAAGCGAAGCAGGAACTATGACTAACGTTTAATATTTTATTTCCTTTAAAACTAGAAATGGCTAGGAAAATTACGGCGACTGCATAACACGCAATCATGCATAAAATCATACAACATTATAACATTTTCAGAGTAAAAATGTGAACAATGAAAATAATCAACACTTCCCAAATGTTGAATGTTAAATACACCGGTGATTCACTGACTGAACATAAATCTAATTTTCTTCATTAAAACTTATAAATAAAAAAAAAGTAAAGCATACAAATTTTCAATTACTATTTTTAATCATACAAATAGTCATTGTCAATAGTGTTGCAACTTTTTGATAGCTTGTAGGTTACGAAAAATGATTATATTACTATATTTTATTATTATTATTATTATTCACAGTGATCAATTATGTATGAGTAAGTTGAGGCAATAATAGCCGAGAGCCACTTTCTTTGAGTTAAATACATATTTCTGGGAGATTAAATTTAAGGAGCGTTAAACGCGTTTGTTAAGATCATCAAAAAATAAAAATAAAATAACCCTATGATAAACCGCTGTTAAAGCTTATAAGGGTTCCAACGATGTAGAGGAAGTTGTGTACGTAGGCTAACTTTGCTTTGGTAACTCACATAAAATCAAAATGGTTTTCATTTTTACATCAATGACCCAAATATCCCGCCTCTAAGCCTACAAAGAATGTTAATTTGAAACTTTTAATTATAGAAAAGAAAGTAAGCAAAATAAATAAATTAATTAATTAAAAGTAAATCATATATACACCAACATCGGTAATCAAGCATTTTAAATCGTGGAGTTAAACTTTATGCCACATAACTAGTTTGTAATAAATTTTTCATAGCTGAAAATACTACGAATATTTGTAGCAATAACAATAATAATTCATCAAATTATGCGTGCATGTGAAATTTGAATACAAAATATATCTGCCATAAATATAAAAAATAGCCACCAGAATATATCATAAAATTTTTGCCGTATATTTTCTGAGTAATTGGTTTCAGGAAAGATATTTAGAAATTTTTATCTTTCGGCTTAAAGTTTGCACTATTTAATTAAAATAAATTATTTACATTACATTTCTTACAATGTTATCCTAAGTGGCAGGATCATTACGCATATTTGTAACTACTATGAGGTTATTGGTACACACATCTTCTAAGCGACTCCTTTCCGTTCAAAGTGTGTACTTTTTAAATATAATTGCATAGAGTATTCAATTGCGTATAGAACAGTGTTCACACAAGTTCAAAAAATTTTATTCGTAAAATATCTAATAGTAAATGTCGTCGAAGTGACGATTTCGCCAAAATTTATTTTCATTTAGCTAAAATTTGTGGACATTTATATTAAAAACGCTTCTGAATCATTTAGTTTAAAGAGTTTTTATTCTTATTACATTTTTCATGCAAAAATCTAAAAGTCATTTTGTGAGTGGAGGGGGGGGGGATATCATTGCTGCATCAAAATATGTTGTTTTGTCCTTTTCACTGGTGCAAAAACTCAAGAAAGAAACTTCTTGCGCATTGAGTAAAGCACTTATTCTGCTATTAGAGCATTGCATTATACTCTAATAGTTCTACGTTTGTTAGAAGTAATACGACCTTTGAATATGAAGAGCAGAATAAAGCACTTGTTGCTGTAGGTATTGATTTTCACTTTTTTTTTTATAAAAAGATGATAATCTTTATTTTGTAAATTTAATATTTTATTTAAGTAAAGCAAATTTTTCAGTTTCATTTGAACATTTAGCTATTTAAACTATCTAATAATAGTAATAACAATAATGATAAGATTAAACTTGCCCATTGAAGATCACAATTTCTCTACAATTGAGAAAAAATTAATGAAATTGTCTGTTGCTATTTTTGACCGACAGCCATCTAACACTCAAGAACTAAAAAATAGTGTTAATTAAAAATATTGCTTAAGTATTCAAACGGAAAAAATGTTTATATTTTAACTGCCGACGTAAAATAATCAGGAAATTTTAAAAACATACAAAAGTGTTCCACATAATGGAAATCCTTCAACACCACCCCACCCATTTACAAAATCACCTCTTGCTTTCCGTGAAGTTCAAACACATTAGGAAATAGCAAAAACAAGAAAAATCTTTATTTGTCGTGCCATTCATTCTCTTCGGGCGGGAATCCATCTCATCCTTTCATTACTTTCGATTCCCTGAATGCCGATCAGAGAGAGAGAAAGCCGTAATATCCGTCCCCTCTAATTATCATAGCTACCATCCTTGTCGCTAATGCCTCTCCATTAACCGGAATGCAGCTAATATTCATAAGATCCTCGGCATTAGATGTCGGGATGGGCAGAAAAGATGCAAAGAGAAACACGAATCTAAAAGTTTCCAGCGTGACCTGTTCTCCAGCATTCCATGGCCAACAGCAAAAGCGAAAGTTCTGCAAAGCGAAAGTAAAGGGGGTAAAGGGAATACCAAGCACAGAACAAGGCGAATGTAAAGGGGGTAAAGGGAATACCAAGCACAGAGCCCAACTACAAAAAGCCCAGTAGAACACTTCGCCGGCAACGACCTTAACACCGGTCGGACAGGTAACGGTTCGAAACCAGCAAAGCTTCGGAAGGTAAAGGTCAACAACCAAACCTCAAGGGCCATTCACTCTCAACCAGCATCAACATCACAGTCACGGTTCAAACCAGGGATCGTCGACATCCACTCGCTACGTATGCAATGTTGTGTTTCGATCCTTTGACGGAGCATTCCCTTGGGGAGATGAACCTTTCTGGTCAATGGCCCGCTAAAGAAGCTCCCGCTTTTTTTATTTATTTTTTTTGTAAAAAGTGTTGAGAATTTTCCATCCGTCTTATGTCTGAACGCATCACCACGCTTCCATAGTCTTCGGAACGTTGAATCCTTAAAAAAGGCGAAATAATTGTTACACTCGGATGCTAAACTATAACTATCGTGCAGGCTTCGGAAACGGTTTAGTAAATCTGTCCGAGTCTATTACCAGAGTAATGTGTTAGTATGTCAGAATTCCATTTTCTTTCTACATCGTTTAAGATTTTGATTTCTTCTCGATGCGATTAATTAATTTTCATTAGAAAATACTTGATGTATTGAAGCAATTTACTTATACCCAATTTCATCTCTCACTTTCTCGTATAATATCAAGTTTTACCGATAAACTATTTAAAAATAACAATAAAAACATTTTTATTCATTACAATAATAGTTATTTACAGCAGCAAAAATTCCTGTTGTTTTTCATAAATTGTAACTATACTTGAAAATGGCTTGTTTAAATTTTACAAATTTTATAAATATAAATGTAAAATGAATACAATACTTACCAGATACTTTAGCCCTAGCAAAAACATAAAAAACAAAAACAAAGGAAAAAAAACGGCGTTAAAAACAAAATAAATAAATAAATAAATAAAAGCTTCGGAAGTGGTGTTTAGTAAATCTATTACCAGAGTAATGTGTTAGTATGTCAGAATTCCATTTTCTTTTTACATCGTTTAAGATTTTGATTTCTTTTCGATGCGATTTACTCATTTTCATTACAAAATAGTTGCGATGTATCGATAGAATATATCAATGTCAATAGTTCCTTTCATGCGGAATTTAATCTCTCATTTTCTGATTGACACATATCGCGATGTAGTTCAATCAGTTTTAATTTAAAATAAATTATAATACAATCACTCATTAATTAAAAAAAGATGAATGTATATAATTTCAAATTTTACAGATAAATTATTTGTTTAAAAATAATAAAAATATTTTTATTCAATAACATGGTCATTATTTATAGCAGCAAAAATCCCAGCTTTTATTTATAAATTTTAACGGTACTTGAAAATGGCTCGTTTAAATTTTACAAATATTATTTTTTAAACAAGCCTTTTAAAAAATATTAATTCAAAACAATCAGTAAAGAGATTTGTACAAAATCGTAAATAAATCTTCTGTTCAAAAGTGAAATAATATTTTTGGGAGCAATATTTACGAACGGAGGTCATAAAATGTATTCAAAAGAAAAAAACACTAGTACTCCGAGAGTGCTCTGCCCACAGATGTGAAATTTGTATGTGTATTTTTTGAACTGCTAAGAAATCTTCTTATATATTATTTCTCTAGACTGTTTTTTTTACCACACTAAAACTTTCTCATCAAACTTCGTGATTTATCTCTCATTTTAAATCTTATGGTGCCGGTGGTGACAAAAAATAAGCCCATTCTCTAAAAATTGTATTTTTTTTTTTTTTTGTGCTAAAAAAAAAAAAAAAAGAGAAGAACCTTTTTTTTTTTTTTGGTTACAGATTGCTTTAATTGATAAGCATCCACAAACTAAGACGGTTGGATAGCGCACTGCGTTTCCTGCTATGGGTATTATTGCTTTTGGTTGACGTTTTTTCACCGGCTAATTTTGAACCAAATTTCCAAGAACATATAACCTAAAGTCATTGTAGGATCTTTAACCACAGTTTTTCTATAATATTCATACTGAAGTTTAAAAAAAAATATTTTACCATGAATAGTACTTCATAAAAGTGCCTTTTTTTGTTGTTTCCTTAATACCTCATAAAAACACAAAAGTAAGGCATAATTTCATTTCTCTTAAATAAGCGAAAAATAGCAATTTGCTGTGTGCCTGTTTTTTAAAAAATAACCGTTTTAATAAGTTGAATTTTTGAATAAGTCCCCTAAAGATTCTTAATTGGATTAATATCAAGACAACGAGCTGGCCGTTTGATAAATTTGATATCCCAGCTTTTAAACTATTCTTTAGTACTTTTCTCTGTGTGTATACTCGCATTATCTTGCTGGAATAACCAGTTACTTCCAGAAATCAGATGAGCAAAGGAACTTCCATTAAAAATGGAAATAAATGGAATAAAATGGAATAAAATCCACTTTTCATTAAAAATGAACTTCCATCAATAGTTGATAATCTTCATCGTCCTGTATTCCATCAGTAAAGGCTAATACGGATAAAAAGTTTAACTTGGACAAAAAAGAAAAATTACACTTTGGAGAAAATATCATTTGATGTGAAAATAACTATTTGCTTAATTTTTTTTCTACAGTGTTATTTTTTCGTTAGACATAATTGAAAAGAAAATGAACAGTAGCTAATAGCAAGATTGATTTTCTTTTATTCTTCAGAAAACAATGAGGAGAAAACCCAAAGATTTTAATGCTATACTCAAGAGTCTGTGTGTTTTATTTGTATTTTATCGTTTGTTATTACATTTTTTTAAAGAACTACTAATAACGACATTTATTTATTTCCAGTCATCAAATGATTAAATATTCGAACAAAGTTCTTCCAAACTTTAGAGTTTATTACTTTTGAGTTGCCTTGGTTTCTTATGATGATAAGATGTTAAAGTTGAGCGTTTTTTAAATTACATTATTTATTTTAATGAATTTAGGAGTTAAACTGAATTCAGGACTATTTAGTCAGCTATTCATCTATGGGTGAATATCAAGAAAAGTGCTAATTTAAGTCACAAATGAATTTCCCAAGCACTTCCAAACAAAAACCAAAAATGTTTCTATTTTTATACTGTAAACTTCGTCGCACATACAACCCATAATAAGATTTTTAGATTTTGCTTTAATTCGTGACAGTAGACCTCTTTTTATTGCTTCAATGTCATGTCCGCAGCACGTCACACATTCGAATCGCAAATCCTGTGGATTGTAAAACATCACAGCAGAAATATATGAAGAAAATAACGTGTTTTATGTTCGTCTATGAAGATTAACTCTTGTGTTTTATACAAAATGAATTTATATTGATAAAAAAAATGCAATTTCTGCTTGTCACAAGTTTTCATAACATGACGAGGGCACAAACTTCCGTGATGATAATTTCAAGACAAAACATTTTTTGGTATTAATAAAGTGCGCTGGGTGAAGCATTAAAAAATTATGTTTAAGTTTCAATCGAAAGTTTTGATTTCAGTTGCATTGAATTACAATTAAGATTTGTTCAATCTTGACTTTTCTGTTTCTACCAAATGAAGTGTCATGTCGGCAGCGAAAATTAAGACACGAAATAAATTAATTTTTCTATCTATTTTTGCATAATGGAAAAGAAACCTATTGCCATGGACATAAAAAGGTGTTTTTATTCTCGAATCTTTAATTGGGGATGTTCAGCTATCGTATTGCGAGACATTTGTCATGTCGGCAGCGTCGAAGTTTGAAGCGAAAATGATGCGTGCGTTACCGGTGTTTTTTTGCAATTCTTTCTTCGTGTTATAAGTTTATTGAGTTGAGTTTTAAAGTACAAAGATAATTTCAAGTGCATTGTTTTTCCTGCCAAATTTTCCCAGTATTGGAAGAAGTTTATTTGTCATATCGGCAGCGCCGAAGTAGAAGATATTTGTTACGAAACTGATGCGTGCGTTACCGATGTTTTTTCACAATTCTTTCTTCGTGTTATGAGTTGAGTTTTACAGAACAAAGAAAATTTCAAGTGCAGCGTTTTTCCTGCCAAATTTTCCATTATTGGAAGCAGTTAATTTATTGTTTTTTTAAATGCTTCAGAAACATTAATTTTTCGCAAAATTTGAGTTTTCAAACAAAACTATTGCCATTTTTCACCCTCTTTTCTTTTACATCAATATTCAGACCTTCATTTGTAACTACTGCACCCAAAAGTATAATTTTGTTTTAAAATGGAAAACTTATGAACAGTTTAGTGCAAAGCTCCCTCCCTCACCAAACTCTGACTGTCTTGAATTAATTTCGCTTTTGAAGATTGTGTTAAGAATTTTATTTTATTTTGATTTATTAACTATTAACCTATTTATTTGTTTGAAAAAAACTTTGTCGCACTCATTTAAACTTTAACTAACTTTTAATTAGTCTCGAATTTTATTTATGAAGCAAAAAAGAGTTAATATATTATTAAATTCTAAGTAATAATTATTTTATTTTCAAACATAAAATGTAGTGAAGGTGTTTACTTTTGCACCTAAGTGTGAAATCTGTAATATTTGTCAGATAGGGAGCATTATCATCATCTGGTAACGCTCAAAGACAACCCCCCTAAAATGGGGGTAAACGTTCACCTTGACCATGCCCCTAATTTAAAAAAAAGACTTTTACTAATGTGTATTTGAAATACCCTATTAATTTTATTTTCTGAGTATCTTTAAAAATTGAAAATTTCCATGGTCAAATTGGCCCTTTTCCTGATATTCACCCCTATACTTAAAAAAAGGGGGGGGGGGGGGTCAATTATGATTAAAGCAATGAAAAAAAATGAGTTTTATAATTTTGTTCAGAAATGCATTTCCTTGTTTCTCATTATTTTTTTAAAAAAATAAAATATTTAGCAATCACTAATGGCTACATTTATTCATCCTATGGCTTTTAATTAACGTTTTAGAAAAAAACAAAGAACTCTATCGTAATCCTGGATTTTTTGCCTATGAGTTTATACTTTTTTCCAAGTTTCACGTAGTGATAAAGTTACGTAATGATATTAAACTTTCTTATTTCATTACTTCTTTACGTTAATTGATAACTTGTACTACTACTTTTAAAACTTCTTTTTTCAAATAGTCATCTCTATTTTAGTGAAAAAATTTTAAATGAGTTAATTTATAATTAAAATAGATCTAAAAAAACCCTTCGGTCTATAATTTTGTCTACCAGTGTATGAGCATCCGTTATTTAGCTGAGACCACTGCACACTTTTTACTGTATTTACAAATGAAGCAAAGCCCATGAAACCATGAACCAACCCAAGTAGCATCAACTCATCGTATTTTGATCGGCCGATTAACAAACTCCTCGTAAACTGATCCTGTAACGCACGATGACATCGTTCCGATCAGTATCCGAGCACGGTTTTCGATGAGCTACTTTTCATCGGAAAGCGATATCCATCCGATCAACTTTCCCGATGAAAATAAGCCAAGCTATATTCCATCGGAAAACGAGATCCTTCCGATCAAGTTTCCCGATGAAATTCCTCGGCACGGGACTGTTCTGCTCGTAAATTGCTCCAAATCTCATCGTATTCTCATCGGATTTTGCTGCTCGGATTCTGCTCGGCCGATGAGACATATTGGATCATCGGCCGATGAGAATTTCATCGGGTTTCGATGAATGGCCGATCATCGGCCGATGAGATGATGCTGCTAGGGAAAGTTGTTAACAAGGTACTGTGCAACCTGAGGTTGACTCCATAACGATGTGAATTGCTTTTATGCTTCTTGGTCTTGCTCTGCTGTTCGAACCGCACCCTTTGATTACTGAAAATGGTTATGCCAACTAATTTAAGACAACTTGCAGCCATTTACAGGCTTCATTTACCCAAAAAACAAAGAAAAATTTTAAGGATGGCAGTTATCCCCTACCACTAACAGTTACAATTAACTAGAAAATCATTCTGAACAGACGCAACATACGATTCGACCCCTAGATCCCCGACATGAATTCCATCAATTATTTATGGGACACAATCGAGCGAACAATCCTGAAAAGAATGATGCAACGTCAACACTTTTGCATTCATGGATAACTATAGAGGCGCCATGGTTATATATTCCTCCTATGGGGAGCTTACAACAACTTGTTACGTCTTTGCCACTTCGAATTGTTGCATTTTCTCCGATCAAGTGGGTCTGATATAATATTAGAAGGTATATCATGGACTTTTGCCGCCTCAATGTATACGTAATTATCAGCTGAGATTGAAGAAAAGAAATCTTCCCAAAAATAAAACAAACGCACTCCATTGTCATTTTTTCAAATTTATTTAAAAATATTTTTTAAGCATTAAATATGTTTTAAATAGCTGCAACTTAATGGCACGGTTATTTTCCCATTAAAATTCAGAAAATAGAATTTAACCATTAAAGTACCTCTGATCCGGATGTTCCTTCTAGTAAACAAGAAAATAAAAGCCCGAGTAGTGGTAAACAGAAAGCTTTCCTTTCATTTGCAGAAAATGAGAGGAATTCTCAGGTATCCAGATTAAAAGTTGCCTCAGACTAAACTTATTAAGAAAAAAAAAAAACATTTCTTGTCCCGAGTTGCGAGCTGTCCTTTATCTGAAGAAAAGATGAAAGCAGCCGCGAAACTATTGACGCGGAGCCATCAACAAACATCGCTGTTTCAATGAAAGTTAGTCATTAGGGCACTGATGTTTACTCCACTTTTCTCAAATTTTGTTCTTAAACGAATTTCCAGGGCGTCGTTCTACTTTGGCAGGTTATGAATGGGTCTTTGAAATAGAAGGCAAGCTTTTTGAATTCAACTTAAATGCAAAATGGTTGGAAATATTTAAACAACGTTCACTCCTCTTAGAAAACCAGTTTCACTTCGCATAAATTTGAGCAAATATAATGTTGCATAGTTGTTTGCTTATTGAAAAACTCAATATTATTTCTAACAGTATGTTGGAAACAGAATTGTTAACTTTTCTGAAACATAAGTAAGTCAATATCTATAGACAACTCACTGTATAAAACTCTTTCCGATATGATAGATCTCGCAATAACTAATTAAAAGTAAATCTTTCACAGGGCGTCATTTTAAGTTTTTCCAAGGGGGGGGGGCAAAGGGTCCAAACGCAATGCAATTTCATCGGAAAAAATTAAAAATCACGCCCACTTATATGTAAATACATTGATTTCTCAAAGCCAGGGGGGCAATTGACTCCCCCCTGCCCCCCTAAATGACCGGCCTGATCTTTCATTATAACTGAAAGTTAAACATATTCGCATTTTTAATGACATTTTTGGTGAAATATAAATATCGACATTGAAAAAACCTCGAACGCAAAAAAACGGTGTTAAAAAAACTTCGGCCCTCAAACATTGATGATAAAAACATCATTTAAAAAAAAACATCGACATCTATGCCACACTAGTGATTAACAATAACTTAATAATTTCTTGATACGTATAACTGCTCTAATTGCGGCTAAAGTTTTTTTTTTTTTTTTTGAAGCAAAGTGCTATTCGCAGTAAATATTTTTTTTTACAGGAAATACAAATATTATTGGAATTACTTATAGAACAGAGGAAGATATGGATCCATCGTAACCAGTTTTATGAATGATGAAACTAGGACGAAGAAAAATAAAATTGAAAAAAGAAAAAAAGAAAGGAAAGAAGAAGAAGAAAAAGTAAACTTGCAGCAGTTGCATTTACTTCAGCAGTGTCTAAAACTACTATAGGATGTTGAACATATAAAAATTAGAGCTAGAATAAGTCTGTAAATTCTTAGAAATATCTTATATTTTTAAAATCATGCTATTTAGTACATTTCTAGGCTACCATAGGTTCAAAATTCTCAGTAATCCGAAGTTTTTGAAAATATTAAACAATCTTGTTTTGCACAAGTTAGATAAATTTGATTTAATATCCCAGAGCTATTAAGATATTGCTCATTTTAAGAATTTAGACATAGTAAAACCCTCAGATATTGCAGGATGGATAAGGAATTCTAAGAATAAATAATTTTTTTAAAGGTATGGTAAGCACTTCACATGGAAACATTTAACGATTTCAAGTCTATTTATAATAGAAACTCAGATTAGATGATACCTGAAGAAAAGTCCTTTTTTTCCTGGAACAAAAATCGTTTTAATCATAAAGACACGCAAGTGTTCTTAAAAGTGTAGGGCGGGCAAGGTTAGAAGGTTACGTGAATAAAAAAGAACTTTTAAATATACGTTAAAAGTTAGAGAAGGGGGGAGGGATTCACAACATATCCGATTCCGTAGCAAACTGGGACATGGTATAACACATTCCTACTCCACTGAGCATGTATTATTACAGTAGGTCCTGTGCTGCGCAGTTTTTCAAGAAATCTTTTCTTCACTATTTCGTTGTTTTTAGCTGTCCCACTTTTGTTTTAACAGTATTGTTGCATCTATTTTTTTAATAAAACTGAAGAAAAGATCCTGAAGTATTGTATGGTTATCCAAAATTAGGAAATAATGTTAAAAAAAGACCATTCAAAATAATATTTTTTTTCTGGTCCAAATGTATCTTATAAGTGAGTAACTTTGAACCATGTCCTTTCGTAGCAGCACAAGATCTTTATAATTTATTATATAGCATAGAATATTACAAAGTAGGATGAGATATAAAAACAACTGCAAGTCAGTGTTGAAAGTAACGAGCCGATATTTAGAAAAGTGCCAATTTGAAGTTGGAGTTTTCTGAAAAAAAATTTTTTTTGCAGAAAAAAACTAATATTGGATTTTAAGTCTAAATTGGGTCTAAATGCAAGAAAATAAAAGGGGGGAGGTCAAGGAAGTTATTTACCCCCTCCTTAGATTACTCACTGATGTTAATATGAGTTGCATATTTGAGTTTATGCTTTCAGTCTTCATTAACATCTCTAAATATGATATCATTTCCTTGCATTTTTAACATAGAATTAAGATAATTATATTAAAATATATATATTAGGCTAAAAAATCAAATTTCATTATAAAAAAGCATTTCTTGGAAATAAAAATGAGCGATAAGGTTTTTAGATAAAATAAATTATGAGATTACCAAATCCAAGCTAATAAAACATTTGTTTTGTTTTGAAACAACACACAACTTCAACGTTTTCAACACACACCTCTGCTGCTTGCTTTTCTTTAATTAGTTGCAGGAAATTTAATTTCTTGATCAGAAATTCAAATTTAGCATGCTAGTTATTATCTAGTTATTTAGCGAAGTTATGAGAAATTGAAGCACCAAAAAATAAATAAATAAATAAATAAATAAAATAATAATAATTAATTAACTTAATTTCTGCAGTGTCAATTTTTCTTATTTTACTAACTTCTATTGTTAGGTCATACAAACCACAAATGAAGCAATTGTACTAAAACTCATTGCTTTTCATTTTTTAAGAACAAAAATATTCAATATATATGGCTAAAACCTATGATTTTTGCTTTTTATAATTCTGAAACGTGTGAGTTAGTTCTGTAACATATTCGCTGTTTTTCAATGTTACCGCTCTGACTGTTACCGATCTGACAAACTGACAAAGTTTTTTTTTTTATTTCCGAGTCGATCGCACTAAACCAAAATCAAACACGTGGTTTTTTCACTTGTAATAAAGGACTATACTTATATATAAAATAATTTTTAAAATAATAAAAACTGCGCATTTTAGAGCGTGTTACCGATCTGATGACTCAAATGACACACATTTTATAAAATCACTTTAAAAAATCTTACCTACAATTTTAGATGCAGAAATGCAAATTTTTAATTACGATTCGATAAAACATCCCACCAGGTACTCAGTATCACGTGGTATAGGTGCAGGAAATGATTTTGGGAGCCTAAACATAGATCGGAAGTTATTGTTACCACTCTGACGGCGGAACTTGGGACATGCTTATTTCGCATCGGCTAGAAAATCAGAAATCGATTAAAACAAAAATGAAGTAAAATATTAACAAAGGGGTAAAAATAGAATCGTTTTTTGTGCAAGTGCGTTTTTTTGGGAAGTTAAGAAAGTGCGCATGACCTGTTTGCATGCTAAGCTTTGCTACTAGGGACACGTTATCGATCTGATTTTTGATGTATAAAAACAATATTTTCTGAAGAAAAAAAAAATTTCTGATGTTATTAGATGAAATGAAAGCAGAACCTTATCTGCTTTCCGGGGAAAATTATTTTTTTAACTAGTTATTGAAATACTAGTGAAAATTCACTTGGGACTCAAATTGGCACTTTTCTAAATATTAGCTCTAACTTCCAAACAGTAACTCCGTTCGAGGTTTTTTAGCTTATTCGGTTAGAAATATAGGGGCATGTGGAGCAAAGTGAAATATTGGGGTAAAGTGAAATGATCAAATATTTTCCAGTTCAATCTATGCTAGATTAAGTATAATGTTATTAAGTTTCTAGCACCACGTATCTAGAAATATTTTATCAATGTTCTTAAACACACAGTTGATTCCAGGCAAGAAAAAAACGAAAAAAAAATCCTTTAGGTGAAAGTAGATTAGAAAACTTTAAGCAAAGTTGATTTTATAAAAGTCATTTTCTATATTTCATGCACATATTGTAAGATTTTGTGGTTTAATAAAAATTATTTTTATTAGAATAAAATTACAGCTCATTGACATTTGAAGTTTTTATGGGGATCTACTGACGCCCAGTGCAGTATTTATTTAGATAATACCAGGCAGGTTTTCATTTTAAATGTTTAAATGTTTAGCACAATTAGTTATGTACAAAAGGGGTACAGTGAAATAGTTTATTTCGTTTATGTATTCATTCGCTTAGTGAATAACTTATGTATACATGCGTTAAATAGTTCCTTTAAATTCCTTCACTTATCAATTTATTCATTTATCTATTCATTCATTTTCTTTTGTTTTCAAATTATTAATTTTTCTCATAATCATTTATTTATGCATGTATTTATTTGTTCATTGTTTCATTATCTATTCAGTTTTGGTCATTCTTTCTCTTATTTTAATATTAATAATGATCAAATAGATGTTGCTTCATTAGGAAAAAAAACTTTATTTTTCACTTAGCTCCATGAAAAAATAGGAAAAATTTCTCTCGCTCATTTTTTTTTTTTCGAAAGTGCAAAATTGTTGCAAAAAATGAAGAACAATGTTTTAGTTCAAGTTTAATAACAAAAAAGGTTGTTCTTTTTTTATGTACTGTAATTTTCACAGCATATTTCCAATTTGTTCATTTTGAAAAAAATATGAGTTATTTCACTTCATTCCCCTCGTGACATCATTGCCGCTGTGCCGTTTTATCCTTAAAAATCAAATACACTGAAAAATATGAAAAAGTGCAAGGTTAACCCATAAGGTTCAAATTTACCCTTAACAACTGCAACGACTGGCTAAACATTCTCTTCCGTCCAACCAATAATTTATGAATGCATGGAAAGCTCCCCAAAAAACATTGAACTTGATTTTCCTCCCTGTTTATGGTATTCGAACAGTACCAACTAATGATTCCACATTCGCCTCACGTTCGGCATTTTCAGTACATTTCTCATCCCTTCCTCAAAGTTCATTGCAAAGGAAGAATCCGGGTGTTGAACTGTAACACCCCCAGCCAGCCAATCGTATCGCTGAGCCCAAGCATGGGCATCCCCATGGTCGCAAGCCGGATGCAGTACATGGATCGTTACTATCCGCCGCGATCTTTTTCAAATGGAAATGATAAATAGCGAAAAGGGTTAATAAGGCAATGGCAGAGCGGTACGGACTAACATTCTTTCGGGAGTTGAGAATGATGTGTCGCTTTTATTGTCGTAGGGGGAAAAAAGAAAACGAAAAAGCTCGTTCAAAGCGGAACGAAATTATTTTTCCGTTTACTAGTATAAGTTTTATTACGTTTTTAGAGAGCCTTTGGTGTTCGTTTTTTTTTTTTTAATTATTCTTATAAAAATTATTTTATTCGATCGTTACTATCCGCAGCGATCTTATATTTTTAGAGAGCCTTTGGTGTCCGTTTTTTTTTAAATTATTCTTATAAAAAATTTCTATTGGATCGTTACTATCCATCGCGATCTTTTTCAAATGGAAATGATAACCCGTGAAAAGGGTTAATAAGGCAATGGCAGAGCGGTACGGACTAACATTCTTTCGGGAGTTGGGAATGATGTGTCGCTTTTATTGTCGTTATTTTCGTAGGGGGAAAAATGAAAACAAAAAGCTCGTTCAAATCAGAACTAAATTATTTTTCCGTTTACTAATATTAGTTTTATTACGTTTTTAGAGAGCCTTTGGTGCCTGGTTTCAAAAAATTATTTTTTTCTTATCTTATCTTATTTATTTATTTATTTATTGATATTTTAAACTATCTACATTTCCCCTCTTATTTTGTTCCTCCATTTTTTATTTATTTACTTTGCTAGCATCTTTTTTTTTCTTTAGAAAATTACATCCCCTCCCCTTTTCCCCCCTTATTTGAAAGTTTTATCTTCTTGTAGGATAGCTATGAGTTTAAAAAGGATTAAAAACAAATATTAATCCTTCAAATCTATAGAGCAATACTTTTGCAGTACATGGATCATTACTATCCGCCGCTATCTTTTTTAAATGGAAATGATAAATAGCGACAAGGGTTAATAAGGCAATGGCAGAGCGGTACGGACTAACATCCTTTCGGGAGTTGGGGATGATGTGTCCCTTTTATTGTCGTTATTTTCGTAGGGGGGAGGGAGAGAGAGAGAGAGAGAGAAACGAAAAAGCTCTTTCAAAGCGGAAAGAAATGATTTTTCCGTTTACTAGTATTAGTTTTATTACATTTTTAGAGAGCCTTTGGTGCCCGTTTTTTTTTTAAATTATTCTTATTTTATCTTATTTATTTATTTATTTTTGGTATGTTTAACTATGTATATTCCTCTTACTTTGTTCCTTTTTTTTTATTTATTTACTTTGCTACCATCTTTTTTTTTTTTTTTGGAGAATTACATCCCTTCCTCTCCACCCCCCCCCTTCTTTGAAAGTTTTATCTTCTTGTAGGATAGCTATGAGTTTAAAAAAGGAGAAAAAACAAGTTTTATTCCTTCAAATCTATAAAACAATACTTTTGCAAATGTTAATTTTTTTAAGTTAGTTCAACACTTATCAGACTTCCTCAAAAGCCTTTCTAGGCATACTTTCAACCTCATTAAGATTTTAACTTAAACTTTATTTCTGCTTTTTTAAGTCATAAAAGGAAAGAAAATTTAAGATTAATAAACACATTCACATGAATTCAAGTACGAAAATAGTTTTTCGATGTTATATTTGAACCTGAATAATCAAAGAAATTTACTCAGAACAAAGATGACATTTTATTGTTTTGCTCGTTACTTATTTCTTATGTCATTCACATAGTTTAGAGCTATTTTGTTTCTTCTTCAATTAATGTTTAAAAAAAACTTATAACTCTTGTTAAGTTATAGCTTAAATGAAGGAATTATTTTAAAACAAAATTTTACTTAATAAGTTTAAAAAAAACATATTAAGATTCTTATTCAAAAAATTACCTATTTTGCATCAGCAAAATTTCAAACGCAACAGCAATACTGGATCACAGCGCTGTAGTTTCGCTAACATGATATCACTTCTGAAGTAGTTTTACAGCGACTGAATCTAGAAAGCAGATTTGAGAGTATGATTCTATATTTAGTTATGCTAGCATAAAAGTAAAAAATGTCATCCTTCGTCAAACATACTTCGTGCTATACGTGTACAGTCTGCCCTTGCTAGCAAAAATCACTGCAGTCTTGCTACTAAATTTACAAACGAGGTAATGCTAGACAAAAAGTAATTGATATTTAGATTGATATATTTTATTAACATTATGCAATAATTAACATCTGTACAAAACAGTAAAAATAAGCAATTCATAAATTAATTTAAGTTATATTAATTAAAATTCAGAAAGTGACTTGTGTAGTGTAGCTTCAACAATTAAAATCAATTTGGTTTTTAATATCATTCTTTTTTCAAATGTTATTTTTAAGAATTAGATAAATGCACTATGTTTCACTCGTTTAATTTTTCTACCAAAGAGGTTTTTAATTAGTAGGTAACCAATTCTGAAAATTTTCAATTAAGTCTTGTAAAACACAGTATTTAAATTTTATTTCAATTTCTGAAAACGTGAAGAAAGCATAATGTTAATGAAATATGTACCAAACGAAACCTTAATCATATATGGTAAAAATATACTTATTAATTTAAGTAAGCATATTTTTTACTCAGTTTTTATTGCCAAGTTATATTATTTATTCACTCTTATTTTTCACTTCAGAAGCATAAATTTATGGGTTTCAAATTTAATTTGATTCAACTTTATTTTTTATTTCATTTTATTTATTTTTGAAGGTTCTCAAAAATGTATGCATCGCAGACATAAAAGCAAAATGCATGAATTGACAATATTTCTCTAGGAGTTTTTTTTTTATTATTTTAAACTACGAAAAATCAGGCACACTTTGTGTTGTCTGTTGTCTTTTATAATCAGTGCAGCGCTGGTCATATGCGTTCAGTACCACCTATTTCATAACTATGCATAACAAAAGATTTTGTTGCATAAACTATCTTTATATTTAGGTTTCGTTAGAAATCACAAAAATAATAATGCAACATAACAATCTAAAGTGCTGCTTAAAAGCGAATACAATAGCTACTGCTCTGCCCGAATCGTGGAAAAGGAAATCGTACAACAGCCAGTCATTGGCACGTTTTGTACTGAAGTCTTCATTTGGGTGTCAAAGAGACACGTGATTGTCCAAAAAAAAAAAAAAAGGAAAAAACGATTAAACACCAAACAGGAAAATGGAAGTTGAATGGCCATGACATTCGATTTCTTTCTTCTTCGTCCGTTGCGCTTGGCTACAGAACCGTAGATAACAGAAACAAAAAGAAAGTGAAATGCTAATCTTTTTATAAACAAAATTAGTGTATAAACCGATTTAAAATAAAATGTAAAGAGAAAAGATTTCAAATTGTTAAATTGTTTAGATGTAGTAAAGGTAGTCTGTTCGCTCCTAGTAAATGGGTGACTTCATTGCTTTTACTGATTTTGTGAAAACTTTAAAGGAATTGGTTCTTTCAGTGAGGATATCATGCTTTGAGAGGAGTCTAATTTACATTACCGTTATTTTGGGAATGAAAGGGGGGGGGGTAATGCCCCCCCCCCCCCGTATTCCCTCAACGTAATATAACTCTGCATTTTTGTGTGTATTTTGTTATATTTTTCTTTTAAATTGATAGATTTAATCTTAAATCATTTTGAAAATTTATAAATTCGGAATAATGATAACAAAAGCAAGGGAAAGTGAAAGGTTAATTTTTACTGAAAATCTGATTTAGTGTGTACATTGATTTAAAAAAAAAATTTAAAAAATAGCCATAAGATGGCAAAGAAAGTCGAAAATTAACTTAAATTCTAGTTATTTATCTTGAAATAATTTCAAAAATTTTAGAACATTTATATAAGCTTAGCTTTGTTTTTACTTACTGTGAGTACTTTCCACATTGCTGGCCACACGCATTGCAACACCAAGAAAGACAAGAGATATCTCAACAAAATTTATTTGCACTGCAAAAAACGAACTGTTGTTGTTACAGTATAATACTGGCAGCCGAGGTTCCAATTTAAAACTGCAAAATGCATAGTAATAAACTGTAAAACTAGCAATTTTACAGTTTCTTACTCTAAGGGCGCTTTTCCACTTGACTACACGACAACGACGAAAGTCGGACGAAAGTACTGCAACGATAAGTACCGTGTCGTGTCGTCTACAACAGATAAAGAGAAAATATTGGGTGCATGAAACGTACAAATTTATTACATTTCCACCTTGTTTACTAAGAACGAAACGCATACTATCAGAATGAAAATCTGAGCTTTTCTGTAGCAATAAAGATCGTCTGAGTGGCAGTAGTGAAACAAAATATTAAGTAAAATGAATAAAATTATTTTATGGCTACATTCTTTATTTATCGTCTGCAAATTGTAGCTTATATTTATTAATACAGAAATGTCGAATTTAAACGCCATTGTTATAGTTCGAAGAAAGTAAACAGATGGATGAATATCGTCCCGATTTTAAAGCCGAGACGGATGCCATCCGACACGAATATGACGACAAACGACATCGTTCGGTCGGAGACGACACAATCGTCCTAGAATCGGGAGATGGAAAAGCGCATAGCATATTTTAATGCATTTTGAGTGTGCCAATGTCGGATGACGACAATCGTGTACGATTTATCGTTGTCGTATCGGTAAGTGAAAAAACGCCCTTAAGTTAGCAATTTTGCAGTTTATTGCCGTAAAATTTAGCTGTATTATACTGCAAAACAACAGTATAATTCTGGCAGCCGAAGTTCCTGTTTAAAATTGTAAAATGTACATTTTTACAATTTATTACTGTAAAATTAGCTGTACTATGCTGTAAAAACAGCATTCATTTTTTACAGTGTAGATGCATTATAAAATTTAACTACTAATTCCATGTAGAAGAAAAGTAGAATACTTGACGGATCTATGTGTTAGTAGGTGAATAATAAACCGTAAAATGGTATTCAGTCAGTAGTACGAAAGTGCATACAATGTGAAGGAAAGCAGTCTCCTTTGATTAGTCAACTGTGGCGTCTTTCATCCATAATACCGATTACGTGAACCCATTAATCTTCATTGTGGAGTCAAGCATCATTTGCGTCCCCAAGAACGAAAGGCGATGAAACGAAGAAAGAAATTTCTAAAGTTGAACGGCCACCTTTTGTTTTTGAGTTGGTTTGAAGGATGGTTACGTGCTTCGGCAAATCTATGCACGGTGTGTTCAATTGCATTTTAGTACAGTCATGCACTGTAAAAAAATGAATGTTGTTTTTACAGTATAATACAGCTAATTTTATAGTAAAAAACTAAAAATTGCTAGTTTAACAGTAATAAACTGTAGACTTTCTACTTTTACACTATTAAAGTGTAAAATTGCTAATTTTAGAGTAATAAACTGCAAAATTGCTAATTTTACTGTTTACAAGCGTGCATTTTACAGTTTTAAACTGGAACCTCTGCTGCCAGTATTATACTGTTGTTTTACAGTATAATACAGCTAAATTTTACGGCAATAGACTGTAAAATTTCTAACTTTGTAGTAAAAAACTGTAAAATTGCTAGTTTTACAGTTTATTACTGTGCATTTTACAGTTTTAAATTGGAACCTCGGCTGATAGTATTATACTGCAAAAACAACAGTTCATTTTTTGCAGTGTGGAAAAATCACATTTTAAGACATTTTAATTAACTGAGAATAATATATACGAATTATATACGAATACGGGCTTCGGAACAGTTCTGAACATAATTCGACATAGATAAAAGTAACAAAATATTGAAAAGAAAAAAAAAAAATGTTATTTTGGTGATACTTGTTTTGAAATGTTTTTCAGCCTACTAAATTTTCGTTAAATCACAAAGTTAAAAGGACGAATTTTAACGATTAACTGCTATTCCTTGTGATTTAACAAAATTGGTTTCAACATATCTTTGAAATTTGGGAGAAGAAACTATCCTGATGAGAAATTTGCTGGGTATACAAAAATTGAATCGTTTATTTCGAAAAGGTAACATCTCTATTTTAATCTCTTCTGTCTCTTTAGAAAATTAAACAGCGCACGGTTATATTTTTGAATGTCATAATCAATGGTTATTTGGTAAATTATTGCAGTAATTGTGTACTTAACTAAAGGCATTTTTTCATTGATTATGACATTCAAAAATATAACCGTGCGCTGTTTAATTTTCTAAAGAGACAGAGGAGATCAAAATAGAGATGTTACCTTTTCGAAATAAACGATTCAATTATTTATTCTAAAGTGGCGTCATAACAGCTCTAGACAGATGATTATAGAATAAGAGATAGAGTCAACGTACATGTGTATTTATTTATTTTTTCGCTTTTATATGTACTTATTTATATATGTACTTATTATCTATGTTCTTTATCGCATATTTATTTGTTATTTTATTCATTATTTATTCATTTATTTAGTTTATTGTTAATACATTAGCTTCATTATTAATAATAATAACTTATTTATTCTTTTATTTATTTACTCGTTTTGGGAAAAAATGCCTTTTAATTTTCTAGGAAATTCGATGAAATCCTGTAAGCTTTAAAGTCACCAGGGTTTCTGTTTAAATGTTAGAGATTCTGTATAAGAGTTCTGCATTATTTTGAGTTATAAACGTAGCTTATTACTACTATGATTAAGCATTTAAAGCGAAACTTAGACCTCATTTATTCCCTCTCTAACATCCCTGCTTTTGGAGTGAAGTCAATCTTCATGACGAAATTTACTTAACAACGATGAAAAGGCAGAAATCTGAAGGGGGGAGGATATGGACCCGTACATTGGGGTGACAAGGAACCTCTTTTACTACGCAAGAAGATGCGAGCTTAATTCTGTGAAAGTGTAGGACCAAGGGTACACGTGTCTGCAAGTTTCAGCAAATTTGTGCTTTTTTAATATTATTTAAAATTATTTTTAAGCACAAAGGTATTTGTTATGACTTTGTTGTCTTCTATTTTTCAGTTAGTTTTTCAACAAACAGCAGTTTTCAGTTATGTGACAAAAGTGGTTTTTACAGGAGGTAAAATTTAATGAAAAGTACATGCATGATTTTTTTCCCTCTTTTCAAAAATAACCGAAAAAATAGGTAATGCTTTAAATTTTAAAATACGTACAACCTATTATTTACTTTTCGTTATAATTGGACTCTTTAGCTTCAAATACCTTCCAAGGGTTACAATTATTCTTTTTCCCGTCGAAAGAGCATTAAATTCTGAAATCATCAAAATGGAAAAAAAAAAGTTATTATATTAGGAAATTTATGTAATACTATACTACTATCTATTCGGAGTTAGTATCCCCCCCCTCCTCCGTTCTGGATAGACACTTAAATCCAAACAGTTTAAAGTAGAATTTTTACTATCACCCAAAGATTTAAAGAAATAAAAAAGAAGTAGATAATTTAGAACTAAACAAAACTCTAACTCAACCAAAGAATAAAAGATGAGCTAATACTCAATTTTTTTTTTTTTTACGTTTTTCGCCAAATAGGCAAACTTATACAAATTAAATTACTCTTCTTGTTAATGCAATAAATATACAAATAATGCAAAACAGTAAGACTAATAATTATATTTAATATATACGTAAATGTGATAAGCCCAACACCAGAACTTTTCCCCAAAGTGAAAAAGACGAAAATAAAAGAATAATCTATAACAAATTAACATGATGCATTGTAGTCTTGATTTCTTAAGAGTTTATTGAAAGATAAACACAATATTGTACAACTAATTTGGAATTGCACACTTAAACTTTATTATCAAGTCAGATATATTTTTAAGAGAGTGAAATAATAGTTGAAATAAACCTACACAATGTAATTTCTGCAGATATCGGAGGACATTTTGTTTTCAAATTCAAAAGACTACCATGAAGTTTCTACATTCATTTTTATAATAGGAAAAAAAAAGCCTCCATGTAGATATGTTCAAAATTGCATTGAAATTAGAAATTAATTCTGTTTGAAATGAATTTAATATCCAGAATGAAATAAATGTATATAACCGAGTAGGTCAGTATAAAATGTTTACTCCAACACCTATATATGTTTCCAGATTCTTGAAGTATAAAAAAAAAAAAAAAAAAAAAAAAAAAAAGAAAAAAAAATCATGGAGAAATATAAATACTGCATTGAAATCAAACTGAGCTAGAACTTGATTATATTAACGAATTAAATATCCAGAGTAAAATAAATACCCCGAGTAGGTCAATATAAAAGTACTACTCCGACACCCAAACATGTTCCCAGCTTCAAAAGTACCAAAATAACAAAAAAATGTCTTTCATGGAAGATCCACACGATACATTCACCTCAATCTTTTTATTACATGCCCTCTCCTTTCATTTTTCCTCTCGCATTGGCATTGTAGCCATAATTATCCAAACGTTCTAATGACATGAACAGCCTTCCACGCTGAAATCCATTCAAGCCCATTACTTATGTGGTGCTCTATAAAAGATTCTGGTTCTTTGAAAACAGTCCTACAGGCTGTAAAAAGGTTTTTTTTTTTTTCCATTTCATTTTGTTTTTATTTTTATTTTTTTTACAGCATTATTCGGTCAGTGAACGAAAAAGTGCGTTTCATTTTGTGAGGATTTTTATTCGGTTCCCCGGATGTGAACTGGTTCAACTCTCTCCAGCCGACTTTGACGATACAATAACCCGTTTATGCTAATCGGGCATGTCGATGCGGTGATGAAGAACACATGCATAACAATCTTTTTTTTTCTTTTTCTTCTTTAATTAATAATTATGTTAATAATGGGTAGGTCTGGAAAGAACCATAACTATTTAATACTAGACGTTGTTATAATTTATTTCCATGTCTCCAAGAAGTTTTTTTTTTTTGTATTAAAAAAGTCCTTAAAAATGTGCTATACATTTATACATAGAATTTTACAACGATATATTCTTTTGCCGCTGTGGGAAAATTGGTCAGTAGGTAAAGATGATGTGCCAATTAATAATGGTAATTCGTTAATTAAAAACATTTTAACTGGATGAAACGAACTATTGTGTAAATTCTACATTCATATAATGCCCACCAACATTATTCACATAATCATTTGCAACGCTTACCATGCTGTGATGGACATAATGTAGACACGACCAAGATATTTAATAATAATTAAAAAAAATAATAATAATCAAATATGGATGCATAAAATTTCGAATTATTTTAGGGTCGAAATTCCAAATTATTTTACCCATTTATTTGCTTTGAATTTGAAATTGACCAATTTTGGTTGCAACTAAGAAAATTCCATGGCAATTGGAGCATCTTGATTTTATGAAATATGCTAAAAGCAGTATGTCTTACTTTTCAAAAATTGACGTGACTTCGAGAGACCTAGACTCTTATTTCTTGCACCAAAAAGATAATATTTAAGTGATTGCAACTTCTTTTTCAAATGTGAGTAGTGTAACTTTTTCTTTTTCCTTTTGTTTAACAAAAGAAACTCAGTGCTTGTACTAGCTTAAATTGGTAATTATTTCAGAATATGCTCTCATTCAGATATCTTTAATTTAATCAAAAGAGTAATATTCAGCAGCAGCTATATACTGTACTAGCTGTACCCACCCGGCGTTGCCCGTGCATTTAGAAAATGCAGATAAGTGAATAGCGCAGGAATAGTAGTGTGTATAGCAGCAAATCACAATATTAGCAATTTCTAGTGTAAACAAAAAATAGCTTACTTATTGTAAGTATGTATGTATGGTAGAATGTGTATATTGTATGTATGTAAGAATGTTGTATATGCGTGAAATAAGCATGGAGCGCTGTGAACGATGAGGGAATATAAAAATAACAAAAGGCAAACATTATTTTTAAGTTATTATAATTTATTCCTTAAAATTATATATCATTAAACAATTACGACAGTAACACTATTAAACAATATCAATCTCTTAATGCTATAGCGTGAACAATATTTTTTGTTAGTCCATCTTTAGCTAACACAAACAAACTGGATGGTTTACCCACTCAAGAGCATGCCACGTATAATTGTCCGTGTGAAAAACATGGTGTTTTCAAATCTAAGCCACAAACAGACATCGTTTGACCTTGGGATTTGTTGATAGTCATTGCAAATGCCAATCTAATCAGAAACTGAATACGTTTGAATTGAATTGGCACATCTGTAGGTATAATAGGAATCCGTGGTATGAGTATATTTTCACCTCTGAACATGCCATTTAAAATCCTGGCTTCGATCACGTTTTTCATTAATTTTTGAATGACTAATCGCGTATCGTTGCACAGCCGGGGCGGGTTCAAATTACGAAGCAAGATAATTGGAGATCCAACCTTTATTTTTTAAAAATTTGTGTCACTTTAATGGTCGTTCATACCCCCCCCCCTCTCGCAGTGAAAAAAAAACATTACACAGCAGATTTTGCCTAATAATTCAACACTCATGGTGTTTGATACGTTTTATTTGTTTGTAATGATGTTTTTTGGTCACAAACAATATGAAAATCACAAAAAATAGTTACTTTAATTTTTAACATATATTTATCTTCTTCAGAATTTTTGACTTTTAATTTTACCTTGAATTTGACGTAAATGCAAGGTATAAAATACAGAATTTTATAAAGGTACAAAAATTAACATAATATAATTGATAGTGTATATAATTTTTGAAAAAATAATATAAGTGCCGCAAATCAAAAACCATTTATTGCCACAATCGATTCAAAGCCCCCAAAAATGGCGCAAACGTCCATAAGAAAATTCTACAGCATCGAAGGACCCCATTGCCAATTTTAACAAAGATCCGACATTTTTGTACTATAAAAAATATGGGGTAGATCCCCATGAGGGGATGTACCTGCATAAGGACATTACAATCATTAAAATCATTAAAAAAAAAAAAAAAAAAAACCATGCAGCTGTTCGAAAAAATCCTTGCGGGTCTGGATTCGATCTCATTCCATCAGGAACTTCAACCTGACGCGCAGAACCACTTGCCCATCGGGTCGCTCGTTGAAGTAAGGATTTACGATAACACATATTGTATTGGCGAGCAGCGATCTCGAGAAGAAGTTTCATAAATATTTTTTAAAAAATTTTCTAATTCAAAAATCGAAAATCGGGCTTCGAGGTCTGGTGGCCAGCCCCTTTGTGCTTCCGTGTAAAAAATTCCAGGCCCCTGCGTGCGATAGATTTGGCTGGAGAGCTCGGTCAAATAGACAGACAGGCAGGCAGACAGACAGACAAACAGACAGACACATTACACTTGCTTTTATTATTATAGATGAAATGAATGCTGTTTTTGCAGTATAATACAGCTAATTTTATAGTAATAAATTGTAAAAAATGCTAATTTTACAGTAATAAGCTGTAAAATTGCTACCTTTGCAGTACTAAACTGTCAAATTGCTAGTTTAACTGTAATAAACTGTAAAATTGCTAATTTAACTGTAATAAACTGTAAAATTGTTCATTTTAGTTTCAAACTGGAACCTCTGCTGCCAGTAATATGCTGCTGTTTTTTACAATAAAAAAACAGCTAAATTTTACGGCAATAAACTAAAAATTACTAATCAAAGGAGACTGCTTTCCTTCACATTGTATGCACTTTCGTACTACTGACTGAATACCATTTTACGGTTTGTTATTCACCTACTATCACATAGATCTGTCTAGTATTCTATTTTTCTTCTACATGGAATTAGTAGTTAAATTTTATGATGCATCTACACTGTAACAAAGAATGCTGTTTTTACAGCATAATACAGCTAATTTTACAGTAATAAATTGTAAAAATGTACATTTTACAATTTTAGACTGGAACTTCGGCTGCCAGCATAAAACTGTTGTTTTTGCAGTATCACACAGCTAAATTTTACGGCAATAAACTGTAAAATCGCTAACTTTACAGCCAGAAACTGTAAAATTGCTAGTTTTACAGTTTATTTCTGCCGACAGAGTGGTATAGTGGTTAAGACGCTGGTCTCTAACGCCCAAAAGCGCGGGTTCGAACCCGGCTCCAGTCGGTGTATTTTCATGATGCAGAAAATCGACAGCGCTCATTTCGATGCGCTCATGCATGTAAAAGATCCCTCGAGTACTTGTTTGGCTTATAGTATCTCTTGGCAAAATTAAATTCCTAGTGCAGTTTCGCATCGAATAGAGCTCAGGTGCCTCCATCTAGTGGGGAAACTGGGCGTCAAAATCCTTGTGGCAATGGTATTCCGCCGATGGTGGCGCCATATGAAAGAGTGGATGCTGCTTCTGGGGAATATACTAGGTCTGCAAATGGCAAGAAGCTAAACGCAGCCCCATTTGAAACCAAAAAAAAAAAAAAAAAAACAGTTTATTTCTGTGCATTTTACAATTGCAGTTTTAAATTGGAACCTCGGCTGCTAGTATTAGATTGTAAAAATAACAGTTCATTTTTTGCAGTGTAGAAGTACTACCAGTGCAAGAAGCGCAGTTGTATGAAAATATTTATGTTAACTAAGTGTCTCAGTGCTCATAGAGAAAATGCTCACTCCCCAGAGATGCTTTAGTTTTTCCTTTCTCCGGATGACTTGCTTCAATGTGAAAACTGAAGTGATGCGCGGTCGATCTTCGGGAGCAATGAAATCATCTAATGTACAATAATCGGTTTTGTTTTTCTCTCTGGAGCTATTTCTCCTCTAAACTGTCGCTTCAATGATAATTGTGAATTCTTCCTTTCGTTTCTTTCAAAACTGGATCTTCTAGGCGAAACATGAAATGCACGTGTGTTTTGCGCGTCCGCTTTGACTTCATTTGAAAGTAAATTGCCGGATCAGCCGTTTCAAATATGTCACAAAGGCACTACGGCTTGGAGTTTTTGATGAGATATTACTTTCTGATACAAATAAGCAATCTTAAAGAAAATTATGCAGAAAAATGAGTTTTTTTTTTTTAGCTTTCATGAAAGAAGGGAAAAAAAAAATTTGGAATGAATTTTCAAACTTAAATTTACTGTGCAACATTTTTACATTTCTCCCATCAGAGGTCGGAGACTAGTGATATAAAATGAAGGGAAAAAAAAGAAGGCTTATAATGTTTCAGGCTTGTGCTTGGGATTTTGAGTAGAGTTCATGCTTTTCACTTTTAAGTTTTTGCTTTTAAAATTATAAATTCAAAATTAATTTCTTAACATGCTAATTCTTACGTAAATTAACGTCTTTATTATAATTATACTATCAATTAATACTGTACAACTGAAAGCAGTTCTTAAAAAGATTAAGTGAAAGATTTTACCCAAATCGATGAGAAAATAGGTCAAGTGGTCCAACAAGAATATAAATATAAGTTAAAAAATCCATCTAGAGCTGCTTCAAAATAAAATAAAAAGCCCCATTATGAAACCTACCTTCAAGCAATATTTCTCAAAATATGCAAAGAAACAAAATTTCGATTATAGCTGTCCGTAAATGATGTCACATTATTTTTCTACATATCTAACCCTCTCCCCCTTGTCAATCGCGGATCCAGAGGGGGGGGATATGGGGTTTATGACTCCCCCTCCCCCTTCTATGCAACCAAATATAGCATAAAATTGCATTTTTGGGTCTAATATTTTGAAAAAAACTGCCAAACACCCCAATTTTTTCTCAAAAATTGCCCTTTGACCCCCTCCCCCTTTCCGAAAAGGACCCCCTCCTTAACTACAAACTGGATCCGCCCCTGAGTACAATTAATAAAACTTTCAGCTGGATCACATTCAGAAAAATTAGTTAAAAGAAGTGAGCCGTATTGTTTTTTTTTCTTCGTTCGCGCGCGCGCGTTCACGCACGTTTGTAGACACGCACCAAGCATGATATCACTTGTGGACCACCACGTGTGGTCTTTTATCCACGTGTGTCCAATTATCAGAGAAAAAACAACAAACAAAATTGTAACTAGTTCGCATACAGAAAAGGAAGCAAGTAAAATGAGTCGTATCGTCTTGTTTACTTTCAGACTTTTTCTTTCTCTCTTGTTTGTTCACGCGATTGGACTTTTTAAATTTAACCCTCGTAGGTCCCTCCCATTTCAGTTACACTCAAGACCCTTGGGGTCATAAACGAATCCTTTAATTCCTTTAATTAAAGGATTCGTAAATACACTAATTACAATTAACTTACAAAGGAATAATTACAATAAATTAATTCCTTTAATTAATTTATTGTAATTATTGAATGTTACATGCATTATTTAAGTTCACACTCTTTAATGCTAAAAAAATAAAAATAAAAAGACACAATCAAAGTAAAATTTAGTTTATGCATTAAAAATTAAAATTTTAGAGCAAAACTTATAATAACTGTAGATTTATTTACAACTGTTACAGACCTGAAAAAACATGATTTTTTGCAAGTGAATTTCAAACACTTATGACATTTTTCGATGCATTTTCTGTCCAGTTCTCTTGGACAAAAGTTGCAACGTCCTCTTTTTTTGGCATTCTGGGAAAGTGACCTCAAGGGTCTTGTGTGCAAAAAATGCAATTCGGGAAAAATAAAACACAATAATAACATTATTTTGAATAGAAAACTAGAAGAATAAAACCCACAAAATGCCATTAAAAACAAATGGTTGATTAACAAGATATAAACAGAAATTGCATTGGGGTCACATATGACCCCAAGGAACCCACGAGGGTTAAGTCCATTTCTTGCTTGCGGGTTTTATGACTGACTTCACGGTCTGGTGATTTAAGCAATTTATTTTTTGAATGTTTCTTTCAATGGAATTCTTTGTCTTTTTTTTCGCTTGCTTCCTGTACGTTTTGGTCAACAGAGTTTGCATGTGAATAGTTGAAAAGAGTTTAATTTTTTTACGTTCCGCGTGTTTGAGTAGAAATTCGATTTTTTCCAATTTGGAAATCAAAGGTGTTTGAAGTAATGGAAGTTAATGGTGCATCCCTCACAGGTGGGACGCATCAGTAGCCCATTGACCCTTGTTATTATTGGATATCTCAATTCTTGACGAGTTGTGTCCAGGTTTGTTGTTGATTCTCATGTCTACTTGCAAAGTAAGTTTTTTTTCCCCCTTTTTGATATCTTAGAAGAGTCATTTTATTCTTCTCACGAGTGAACTTCTATTTTTACCAGTGGCGTTGTATGTAGGGCGGAGGGAGCTCAAGGGGGTATTCGCCCCGGGTGGCACTTTGCTTGGGGCGTTGTAAAATTAGTATTAAAAAAATATTAGAGAAATTTAAGCAACATAAAAAAATATCAATTGTAACTGTAATTTGAATTTTGACATTTTTAATTCAAATTATGGTTTTCGCAATCACGAATTGCAGTAGATATGTGTGTGTGTGTGATCACGTGTATGTATGTTTAAGCGAGTAGATGTGAATAGATGTGTGTTGGTGTGTATGTGCGTTATTTTCACAGTAAAGTAAATGCGACAGAGAACTCTCGAATATCCCATATCTTCCCCCAACGCCAGAAATCTTTTTTTGTTGTGTTTTTTTCTATTTATATATTGTGTAGTTAAAACACATGAGCCCCTTTTTTTTGTTTTGGTCCACTTCCGCTGCTACAACGTCTCATAAAAGCATAGCTTCAAATAATAACAACAACAACAATAATAATAATAATAATAACAATAAAATAAATGAATAAATAAAATAAAATGAAATTAAAATTGAATTTAGCTAATTGTTGCACTAAATGTCCCATTTTGTCATGACGAAAGAAAAGCCTGTAGCCTCTTGACTCATATAAAGTCCCCGCACAAAGCTCGAAATTTTATCATAATAGCTGCTAAGGGTAAAAAGTATTTGAATAAATTATTGACTTTTAGTCATGCTGGATTAACCCATTAATACCTAGCGTCAATTTTTAGGGACGGTCCAAAAAGTGTGTCTGAATTTTCCAAAAATGAACATTTCCGCCAAATAATTGTGTTCAATTATTACTTTGGTATTGTTTCAATTCATTATTAACAGATTGCAGAGCATAACCGTTGTAATGTGTGTTCTGTAGCCATTTTATTATGATCTTGATCAAGGATTACATCGTTCAATCTCAAGAGCAAAGAGCTAAGTTTTTAAAATTATTATCAAAATCCCAGTTTATGTTAATTGCTGCTTTTATTTCTTTTTATAAAATGTCTTTTTAAATATTATATCGTAAGCAGAAAAAAAATTGGTAAAAAAAGCATGTACCCTCTGATGCCTAGCGTCCCTTTTTAAAGGGGATTTTTTCTTTTTTAATAAAAAAAATTCTTTCATGATATTTTTTTAAATCTTTTTTTCCTGTCCATTAAACACTATCTGTAACCAGTATACAAAATATCTTTGTAAAAAAAAGTCAGGCATTGATGGGTTAAGACTATTTTTTTAGATAAAAAATTCAACTGAATAAAGAGAGAAAGAGAGAAAGATAAATAACTCTTTACTTTTATTAAAAAAAACAGTGCACCGGTGAATTTCTTTTTCGGCGCTTCAAATAAGGAAGTAAATTTTTAGTCTCATTCATTTATAGTAAAGTTTTGTTCGGAAAAAAAGAACAATCGCAAAAAAAAGCCGCCCCCTAGTGCGCAAACCTTGCAATGGAATGTCGAGTACTCACCTTTTCATCTTTCTTTTCTTGACGCCACACCTCCTTAATGCATGTGGAGTTCGGAAAATATTAACTGAACCCGGTCGTTTCGATGGTTTTCTTTTTTCCTCCAATTACTGTGATTGTAGGTTTCTGCGAGGACTTCCGAACTTTTGGTTTTCCGTCAAAGGACTTGGTTTTTTTTTCCCGAACATTTCATTCAGTGAATAATAATTTCTTATTTTTGAGGGTTTTTTTTACTTCTAGCTACTGCACTGCAATTTGAATAGGTAATTGGCAGTAGGCGGACTCGGGCGTTCGCTTGCTTTTTTTTTCTTTTTTCTTACTTTTTCAGAGAGAAAAAAGTAGTTTAATCTTTCCATTTGCGTGTTGTTATTATTTTCGTTTTCTTTCTAGTTTGCGGTTTTACGATTAAAAGCATTTGTATCTGTCTTAGCTGATGCACTTTACTTATGTTTTATTTCGTTTAACAGTGCCGTGGAAAATCGATTATGCAGAGATATTTTAACCAATTTTTTTTTTTTTTGTGCGTGGATTTTTTTTTCACTTATAAGTAAACGATCAATTCAAAATCATCGGAAGCAGGTAAAAAAGTAACAAAATAGATGTCGTCTTTAAAAAAAATTGATTTTGTTTTCAAGAATAAAAATATTAAATATGTATAAGAAAAATTTCCGCAGTGTGTCAGCTGCTAACTCTGTCTTGCTCAGAAGTTGGTTCTGACTGTAATGTATTGCACGTAAAATACAATCGAACTTGCTTAGAACGAATTCGAACATGCTTAAATTAAAACAAGATACTGCTAAGACGAACTTATTTTAAAGGTGCCTTAAGGACACAGGCGTCCCAATGGGAGATCACGAGAGAAAATGGGGAGCTCCCAAAAATGTCCTTCTTCGGCAACATTTGTCTGACAATTCAGCAAGTTTGGAGATATAATTACAGTATTACAGTACTTTATGCAAACATAATTACAGCATTCCGATTATCCGCGATTTCCGTGCCACCCTACTCCGTAGATATTCGGGAGTTTACTGCATCTTCACATGCATAACATGAAGTTATCTATAAAACATAAATTATCTATGCTGTGGGTAATTCCATTTCCATTGTGACTAACATAACATTTAGAATAAATTTTTAATCTTATTTTTTGTGTGTGAGCCTTATTTTTGTCACAATACCAAAAACAAGGTATTATTCTTCTCCGCATAGATGAGTTATTTAAGTTAATATACAAAAATAATAATATTACTTTCATTTTTGGCAGTTAGGGGACATTTTGATCAACGTGACTAACATAACAGATTTGCAACCCTCAAAATTTTGTATTAAATTATCAACACAATTCTCTGAAACTAAATCATAAAATTATTATTTTTCCCCGGATAGTATCTATATTAAAGGTTATTTTCACATTAATAATTTTAAATTTGACATATATTTTAAATAATATTGCAAAAAGTAGTTTAATAAAACTTGCCTGTAACTAACATAACGTGACTAACATAACACGCGATTACACATTTAACCTCAATTGTATTACAGGTAATATTAATACAACTATTAGAATGCATACAAAATTTTATTGAAGATTAACACACATGTTTACCCGTAAACAAAATTTCCAGTTCAGTTTTGTATTTAAAGCAATAATGTCTGCGGGAATTTACAGATGTTTGCGACAAGACTTTTCCTTAAATCCAAAATTTGTTCTCATTTGTGGGAAACACAAAAGTTGCCTCAGAGCTTTTTCTCGCGAAGAGAACTTCATAATCATTTTCATTCATGTTTAAAACCCGCGTACCATATTTGGATGGCATTATGCAAAAAGGAGTTAACCCACAAAAACCTGATTTTGAGATAATGGGCTTTAAAGTCAACAAACTCTGGCAAAAATCATGAGCTCTGTATAAATATACCAATGATATGTTACCATGAAACGCTGATGGGGATTAAATCATTTTTGATTAATGTAGAAAGCAACATATTTTACCATCAGAGTTGGATAACTCATTTTCTTATGTTTTGTGGGTTAACTCCTTTTTGCATAATGCCATCCATTTCTTTTTAGACTTACAAGAGGTAAATACCACCACAATAAAATTACCCACTGTCTTAGTTTTTGTATCTCGAAACAGTTCGGTAGAATCTGCTTCAAAATCATCAGCAGCTTCGTCTTCTACACAATTTAAAAAAAAAAAAAACTTCTTTTCTTGGGATATCATCCCCTGTATTTTTTAAAAAACAAATTTTAAATTTCTCCACATTTACAGCATATCATTATTGCCGAAAAATCTATATGGGGATTCCAATTTTCAAACAACAAGTCTCTTTCTTTTCAGCCTTGTCACTTTCACTCAAAAATAAGCAGTTTATCTTCAATTCTTGTTTTTTTTTAATTATTACTGAAGTAATTCTTTTGCATAATTTCCAAAGTTTGCCCATGTAAAACACTGCTTCACCCGTTGTGCTATACCTGTGGGCACTTTCCATGATCTAATTTCATAAAACTCCATGACCTGTAGATCCTGGAGGCAGTTAGGATCATATATGTTTTTAAAGTGAGCAGCAGCTCCATATGTTCATAGAAAAACTAATTGCACAGCGATGACGCATATAGCTATAAAGTAATTTAAAATTCCTTCATTGAAGATGTTGACTTCATTTGCCGAGTGCTTACTTGCGTCGCAAATTACAGTCTAAAATTTCAACTCCAAGTTTACTATTGAAACAACTGTTTTATAAATAAATTACTGCAATATATATGGTCACACTAATTTCTTTAAAAAAAGATGTTCAATAAATTAATTTGTTTCTAAAATAAATTGTTTATTTAAGATTTAAAACCCTTTCAGACGGAATTTTGAAAAAAATGCGTCAATTTTTTTTCCTTTAAACCACAGCAACATAACATACCCAGGATCAATCACACTAAATTTCAAGATTTTTTGATAATAAATAAAAAATTTATGACTTGTCCGGTATACCGGACATTCCGTCTCAAGTGCTGCAGGACACGTTATTACAAAAAGAAGTAAATTCTTGTTTGAATCCTTACTTTTAAAAAATTTCAAGGTGTAATTTTGTAAAATAAATGAGGAAATAAACCATAAAAGAGAAAACAATTACTTACCAAAATTTTTATTGGTTTTTCTTGGGAAAAAAAAAGAATTTAAGTGGAAAAACATTACTTTCTTTCGTGATACGCCTTGAAACAATTGCGACCACGTTTCAAACACAAATGCACATTGCATTTTAAACAAACAATATTTGTTTTGAAGTGGCAAGCATCATTTTTACATCTTGTTTCATTCTTATTATTGTCGTGATCAGGCATGTGATCACATTGATCTGACCTGACTTCGTTCATCGGGTGAACTTCTGTAAATGGCTTTTTTGCCAAATGCGGTGATGCCGGTGGAGTGGATGTTGGAGGTCTTCCTCTCTTTTTTTCTTGACGAGGCATCCCTTTCTTTAATAAACACTCTGAAATTTCCATTCGGAAGTGTAGAAGGTCCAGAATTTCTCTTTCTGGTGTAAGAAGCATCTTCTGGTCCTTTTTATACTCTAACCAGCTGTTACAGATGGCCAAGTCGACAGCATGGAATATCATTCGGAGGGTCCATTTTCTTGATTTGATAAAAATTCGGTAAAAAGAAAGAAGCTGATCCGTCAGATCAACTCCTCCCATACCTAAATTATAGCGCTTCACTACTTCTGGACGCTGGATATTTATGTAGGATTTATTTTCTTTATCCCACCTTTTCACGACATCTTCCTTGCCCACACCAATAAAATTAGATGCCAGCACAACATTCCTGTTATCAGCCCATTTCACCATTACAACATCTTCATTTGAAGAAGTAATTTCTTCGGACGTTCCTCGTTTTTCTTTTTTTGGGGTTTTTTCAATAGAGAACGGCACTTTTCCAAACCGATTTAATCTTGCAGTACCTGCTGCGTTTATGCCTTTATCCTTCAAAATTCTCAAGAGGTGATAAGAATTGAAAAAATTATAAAAGTACAATTCATACCCCTGATATTCCAGACGCTGACACAGTTGCAGCACTATAGCAGTACCAAATCCATATGCTTTTTTCACCTCATTATCTACTTCAGTAGACTTCCCTTGGTAAAGACAAAAGTCGTAAAGCAACCCAGAAGCTCCACATAATGCATATATCCAATATCCTCCAAAATTTCATCTTTTTCAACGGTCGATGAATGCAATATATCTGCTCCTAAAATAAAATATCAAAACTAAGCAAAAAAAATATATATATATAATAAATTAACACACAATAATCAGAGTCAGATTTGATGTAACACTAAGCCGAGGACTAAGACGTAAAAAACTTCCGCCCCCTCCTTTGTTCTCATCTTATCTTTGCCCTTTGACTGATACCTGGTTTCTTTCTTGTGAATTATTTAATGCAAAAGTAAGTTGAACAAATGATGTAAATAACAACATTTAAAAATGGGCACATTTAATACACACGGTGAAAAAATCCTCGCAAAATATAAAATTTTGTATTTTCCTGCCTCTCGTTTTGGCCATCCTGTATTCGCAGGTGATTACTTGAGCTTAAATAATCAAATTTCTTTACATTAAAAAATATCCTTGTTAAATTTAAATTAAATTTTCCAGCAATTATGAATTTGCCACCCGATGCAAATTCAAAATCTTGCCTATTTGTGAATCTGAGTAATAAAGTAATGCTGTGCAATAATAACTGTATAAACCAAATTAATATCATAACAAACCAGTTTTATATAAATTATGACACACTTGCCACACATGCTGATAACCTTGACACACATGCTGATAAACTTGACACACATGCTGATGCAATGCAGTCTAAAAGAGATACGTATTGAAGATTAAATGTTCGCAAAGAAATAATGCAAATGTATGCAGTTTACGATTATCTATCAGTCACCGCTAATAATATCGCTGACCCAATTTAACTCTTTATTTTAAATGTAGCAAAGTGTTTCATTAATATCAGATAAGGTGTTTCAAGCATTCCTAGGAAAACTCTGAAGTCTTAGGAACTAGGAAAAAAATTATGCATCAGTCAAATTGTTTCTCGAAGTTTTATAGGAAGATTCGGTGTGAAATTCTTTCTGAATAATTCTTGTTCTCAAAGAAGTGGTTGACAAATTATTTTTTTTACCTAACAACCTGCTGCTGAGAGCTTGTAACATGATACATTGTGAAAGATCAACTCCTAAAAAAAGGTAAAAACTAAAAAGGAAAAAAAATATGTATACAAGACACTTTTTCAAAACTTACCTATTCTGCATATCTGTTTCTGCTTGTTATCATTTGTGCAAATTTCATCATCCTCACTCAAATCAGATACATCACTGTTGTTCAGAATACTGAAAATGACTTTTTCATCATCAGGATCTCCAAGGTTTAAATGTCGAGGTCGAGCTAGAAAAAGAAATTTTTTGAGACATTTTTGGATAGTCAAAGCAGAATCACACGACAAAAATAAATAAATACATAAATAAATATATGAATAAAACGAAAATTCTAACAATACTTTAAGTCAGCAATAAATAAATCAAAATACTTCTGAAAAACTGCATAAAATATGGCGATTCATAGCTATCAAGTGTCTCTTGTATGCGTAAGCTCAGGCTCAAACAGTAGTGCAGTGCCGACAACCATTGAGACTGAATGTCCGGTATAGCGGACAAGGTTTTAATCCTTCTCATTTTATAGTAAATTTAGATTCAAATTAAAGCTGTTATGTATTTATTATATCCTCATACACTATTTATTGAAAATATGTTCTAAAAATTGCATTAAATTCACAATTATTATGAAAAATATAAATGTTTTTACTACTCACTTTTTCGTGACGAAGCCATCGTTGCAAAAATGTCAACAAATGAATATTGATGCCAACTTCTTTCTGAAAACTTTTAGCAGAGATAATAGATAAAGTTCTAGAGAGTCAATTAAAATAAATTTTATAACCACAGCTTGAAAGTTACAGACGCTACGTGCGGTTGAAGTTGATGTCCGGTATACCGGACACCACGTCTGAAAGGGTTAAATATTTCTTAAAGAGTCGTGTTATGTTAGTCACACACAGTGATGTTATGTTAGTCACAAGTCCTATGGCCAGAAAAAAAGGAAATTCTTTATGAACAATTTTATCAATCTGACTGTACCCATCCCATAGAAGAGATCAGGGGAAAAATATAAAAAATATTATTTCCAGAAGGGAATAACTGAATTAATTCATGTTTTTGTGACTAACATAACAAGTAAATTAGACTGAATACATATTAACTTTGCAATATTAATTTAATGATAAAGCAAAAAATATATATATATTTCTGTAAAGCAAAAGAACCATTCTTCAATAATTAAAAAAAAAATTTTTATTATTGGCAGTTTTTTTTTCAACTATATATGAATGTGAAAAGTTAAAAAAAAAATATTCGATGTTTTGGGTAACTGCATATATTATCTTTACAGCCATTTTTCAGGGGTTTGGAGTAATATTTTGTGAAAAATGATAAATTCTAAAAATTTGAAAAAGTATCTTTAAAATGATGTCTCACAAGATATATATATTGAAAGATGAAAAAACCATGTCTAGGTTGACATTTACATGGAATTACCCCTGTAGGAAATGTGCACAGTTCACCCCCTCTCTCCCGCCCCCAATTTTAGAACGGAACCGCAATTAGACGTTTTCGAAATTTTTCAATCAATGCGAAAATTGGGAAAGGTTGACTTAATAATGTTGAGTTTTGAAAACAAGTGGCATCGGCATGGCCAAGACTTCTGCAATTAGAGTTGCTATCGGGCACCACCTCTTGCGACTTGAACTCATTCTTCTTTTTTACAGATTTTTAAGAAGTGTAAAACTAGAAATTACAGTCTCATATCCGGAACAACAGCAGAATTGAAACCAACGCCCGATATGGATGCTGTAACTGAATTGTTTGGTATTGCTTTCTTGAAAAGTAGTTTTTCCATTTACTTCGAATAAGAAAAAACCCACAATGAAAATCTATTATATAAATTCCCCTTTTCTGACACCGCATGTAAAATAGAAAAACTAATTCTTATTCACTTCGCACGAATTTCAGTAATGAAAGAGTAGAGATATTTAGTCCGGACCACTGTCTACTTTTCCTTGATTAAAGAAGTGAAAAGAAAAAATATGATGAATCAATCTTTTTCTACGAAAGTGGGAGTAGTTTTGCGGTTTTTGGGTATAATTTACATTGAGTACACAGCCTTCGCCCCCCCCCCTCCCGGAAAAATTCGAAATGACGGGCCTGTTGATACCATTTAAATTTTTCGGCTTTATGATTGTTTTAGCGGTTTTTGCAGTTTGTGATCACGATTCCCACATGAAAAAGCAGAATCTCAATTTTCGTTGTTTTTCGTTCAATTTTCTTCTCTCAAATATTCGTAAGGACATACAGGACTGTATAGGTGGTCGATGGGGTTGAGTCAACTTCAACACGTCAGGTGAATATTGATTTCAATTTTGATTTTTTTTTTTTTTCAAATGGCAATAAACATTTTCTCTTGGTCTTGTGCAATACAGTGTCTCAGCCCTAGTGGCTTTGCCGTCTCAGATCGATTAACTATTAGGGTGACCGTAACGTAATGTCGTTTTTTTTTTTTTTTTGAACAAATCAATTATTAAAAGTTTTAATTTTGAATCAACGATGTTGTCATCCTCATTATCAAGGGCCTTTAGCCATCTAGTTATTCATATTCCTTGCAGAGTTTCTGGACAAAGTTTCTAGAAAATTGTTGAAGGGTTTATTAGTTCTGAAAGGAATGAGAGAAAAATACTAAGGTACAAATTTTCAACGTCTTATCTACAGCCAGTGCAAAGGATTTGAAATATAAGGGTAAATATGCTCCTGAATTTTATCAGTCCAAATAAATAATGGATATAAAAGTTTTTAAACCAGTTTTCTGTTGCGCAGAAAATTCTTAAAATCTGCAATTTCAACAACACCATAAATGTCTTTAATCATAAAACCAAACTTTAGAAATCCGTGACATTTTCTTGTTGAAAATAAAACGAGATATGAACAGTGAAGATAGGTGTTAGGTTTATACCTAGTAGCAGGTTAATACCTATAGGCACTGGCTCAGCCATGATTTAATCTGGGGGGGGGGGATTCTTAGCTATCCTTACGTATATACCTAATACACCTTTTTTAGTTCATTTTCAAGACATCAAGGCTCCACCGATGCATCGGCGCAGATGGGTGAAAAAATTATCAATCGGCATCGGCGGCCGATGATAGCTTGGAGAAAACATCTACCAATCGGCCACGGAAAACATTTAAATGCCGATCCATCGCTGTTTTGGATTTCGGAATTGCCGAATTTCGGACCGTTCCCGAAATGCTTAAAACACACAGACACTTATCGAAAGATTGCTTCAAAGAGAGTTTTAATAATTATGTGCACTTTCATTGAAACAACAACCGTATATATTAGCGTGTTAATTGAGCAATTAAGTGCAATTAACAAGGTTGAAAGTGAAGGGATCAAATGTTGCGGGGCAAAATTTTCAAAATTTTTTCTCCCCGTGCATAAATTGAAAATCTCGATACTTTTTAGGGGAGGGCAGAGTTCAGGGACTTTCCCATAGCAGTTTTCAGAATTCGAAGTTCCAGCAGTGCAACTTGAGACGATTTTAGTCGGTGTTAATAAAGCGGTCCACGAGGCAATTCCCCAGAAATTTTTGAAATTAAAAAAACGCATTTGTCGACCATTGTTGCGAATTTTTGGAGAAAGGACGAGGTTTAAGGACTTACCCTTTATATTAGATAGAGTTACAAATATGCATTTAGGCCACGTTTGGTGCAGTTAAGAAAAGGATTAACTTCAGGGATTGTTTCTCTTCCCTATCTTGGCTACGTTCATATTTTTTATTTATTTTAGTAAAAATGACGTGGAAAAACGTCCTTAAGTTTTTTTTTTTTTTCAAAAACATCTGACAGTTTATTTTTCGGTAATAATATTTCCGGTTTCCATTCTTATATTTTTATTTTTTGAAATGCAATAAGCCTCTTGATAAAGTTTTGTTTTACTTTCGTTTTTCAGCTTTGAACATTTAAATACTAGTTTAATTTTTCATTACAAATCTTTACATATCCATTTATTTTTTAAGAAATATGACTCGTAATAGTTTTCTACAATGTTTTTGAATACATCTTTATTTCTCTAAAATTGTTTGAAACGCACGTTTATGCCACCATTTGTTAAGTTTTCCCATTGGCCATTGGCCATTCGAAGCGAAAATTAATCGGTCATCTACCGCCTTTGAACAATCGGCCTCGACCTATCGACTAAGAAATACCATCGACCGTTTTTTTAGTTTAAACCTTTGTAAATAAGAAAAAAATCGTAATTCTCTTGGGAGGGGGATCCACCCCTAAGACCCCCCATCGCTGTGCCTCTGCCTATAGGTAAAGGTATAAACCTGTTACTACATAGTAAAAATATTACCTCATATGTAGCGTTAAAACATAGTAAATATTTCACCATCTCACTTTTCTACGCTATTTCAATTTGTATTGAGCATAAAACTATATATGAATAGTGCAGATAGGTACATGTAGGGTGGGGCGAAAAATAAAAAGCTTTTCAGATCAACTTCTAATAGTTGCCAAAAGTTGTCTTTGGCGATAGTTAGCTTTTGTGCAAAATTTGAGAAAAATCGGTTAATATCTTCAGGGGGCGCTGCGATCGCAAAGTTTTACCATAGCTTTGTTATGGATTTTATAGTTAAAATATCAACAAGAATGCCTTTAGCTAGTCTCTTTGCATTTTTTTTACTCAAAAGATGTTTTCATGCATTAAAAGCATATGAAATGACTCACAAACATTATTTTATATGATTTATTTATATTTTTAAAAAATTACTTTTTTTCACGTTTTTGTTTCTTTTTAAATGTTTGAAATATAAATATATCATATAAATTAATTTTTTTGTGAGTTATTTCGTATGCTTTGAATGCTTGAATATATCTTAGGAGTAAAAAAAATACAATGAGATTAGTTAACGGCATTGTTTTTCATATTTTAACCATAAAATCCCGATAAAAGCTATGAGAAAACTTTGCGATCGCAGCGCCCCCTGAAGATATTAACCGATTTTTCTCAAATTTTGCACAAAAGCTAACTATTACCAAAGACAACTTTTGGCAACTATTAGAAGTTGATCTGAAAAACTTTTTGTTTTTCGCCCCACCCTAATGGTACAGTTCATGAAATCTATAAAGAAATAGTATGGATGAAAATGCCAAGGTAAAGCAATTTATTCTATTAAGTACACCGCACTCTTCTGTAAGAAATATTGATCAAAAACAGTAAATTTAATTTCACAAACAAATTTTTTTCCCGAGAACATCGCGGATAATCAGCGCCATGGTTATCCTCTAGCGGAAAATCGAAAGTATTCTGTTTATTTAATGCTGCTTTCGCTGGTGCAGAGGTTTTACTTATTTTACTGAAAATAAAACCGTGTCTTCCGCTAAATTATTGTTGCGTCAGATAACATTTGATTCGATTAGTTTTCCTTTTACAAACATTTCAAAATGGAGCAACAAATATAATCCCCATAAATAGCTTCTTCCAATCAAAACAATTCACCAATCAGCAAATCCTTTAAGGTATTGATCTATAATGTTTCATTTCGAGGATACTTTCAGCCAACAAAGACTTGGTATAAATGATGTCGAGTACAACACATCAAGGTGCAGAACTCAAAAAAAGAAAAAAACGAAATTCACGATTTGACTAAGAATGAATCAGGAAGTCTGATTTTCAAGATGCAAGTGAAAGTGACACAACGTCAATAATCAAGGACATACTTCCTAATACATTTAACTCAAAGGCTCAACTACGCAGTTAGTACTGAATAATTTATATCTTGTTGAAAAATAATTTCCGAGACAGAAGTCAAGTTTCATAACAGAATCTTACGTGAAACATAATATGTTTTTCAATGTTTTTGTCGAAAATTAGTTGCTGAAATTCCTATTAGTGAGGATGGCTAGTTTTTAATAAGAAATAATTAAAAACGAGTTTAAAGACATTTTTCGTTAAATGCCGCTATTTCATTTAATGATTATATTATTTTAATTTGTTAGGTATTTTCGATCACCAATTGGTTTGACATCTTTTATCTTACTTTAATAAAAGTATTTTTCTGCCACACAAAAGAAATGGATCATTTGATTTTCTATCTACTAAGAAAAGCAATTCGATTTAAATCTAAGAAACGGAAAAGTTTAAACAATAAGAAATCTTGATTCCTTTATAAGGAAGTGCATATTAATTTATTTTTTAATCTTTTTTCTTACGAAAGTTTTCTTTGTACATTTTTAAGACATTAAGTCCTTAGATTTCAATGTTTAAGTTTTAAAATAAAAGAATACCGAATTCTATATTTTGATTGGATTAACTAATAATTTAGTCATTTTCTTACGATTATATAAACGTAAACTGAAGAAAGGATGAACAGGAATTCAAATTAATGAAAAACTGAACAGTAAATGAAAAAACACTACTTGAGACGTATAGCATTGCTGTCATTATTTTCTACATGTTTTCAATTCTTTCAACTTCTGAAAGCTTCTTTCAAGCTATTTTTTAGAGTTCAACATGTCACTTAAAATCAGAAAACAAAAAGCTCTCTTTTTTTCAGACATTGTAATGAAATACGTTTTTGTTTCCAAACGTGTATGTAATGTTTATGTTTAATAATAATATTGGAAAGTGTTGAGTTTCTCTGACGCTGCTGAAAAATCATTTAAAAATTTTCTTCATATAAAGAGAATATAGCGGAATGTGGGGTAAGTAAAATAACGGGGTAAAGTGAAATGGTGAAATTTACTCAGTTTTAGCGCCTCTTATCTGGTAATAATTTAAGTATTTTGTGACACTAGTAGTCTTTTCCTGTGAGGAAAATGTTATCTCTGAAGGTAAAAGCACAAAAAATTTAAATGCAAGTAATTTCCAAAAAAAAAAAAAAAATGCTTATAGTGCAATATTTTGAGGTAAATAATTTTTTTTTATTATTTTGAAATGATGAATTTCATTTTAACAGTAGAAATATTAATTGAGACTACTAATACTCGTGCAGTAGTTATTTATTTTTTAGCATTAAGTTTATTTTCATTTTAAATGTTTTGCGTAATTCACTTGCATGTGGAGCAAGTAAAATAATTCATTTGGCTTGTTTATTCAAAAATGTATTAGATCACTTACGTAGGCATTTATAAATTAATTGATTTACATTATTTCATTTAATATTTCACTTATTTATTCATTCACGTATTTATTTTCTTATTAGTTTACTTTTTTATTCATTCATCAATTTTTCTAAATATTAACTAATTCATGTATTAATTTAATTACGTTTATTGTTTCACTACATATTAGTTTATTAACTCTTTCTTTTATTTACCTGTTCAATTGATTAAAATATTTTCAATAATTAAATAAAAGCCCTTCATTACAAAAAAAAAAAAAAAAAAAAAGGAAAAAGAACGAGAAAAAAATTTACTTTATTTTGAAGGTACAATTTTCACCAAAAATAAAAAAATAATGCTTCAATGCAAGTTTTATTATAAAATGGATTACTCTTTCTTTATGTTCTGTAGTTTTCAAAACAAATTCACTGTTGTTTCATTTTGAAAAGGTAAGTCATCTTAACTATTTCACTTTGTTACACATTCTCCTATTTTAAAACGGCAGGGAATGTTTTGTCTAATATCCCTCAACGCTTTTTCAGTAAATAAATTTTTGACAGAATTGAAGTTTTGAACTCAAAACTTAATTACTTATTGCTAAAATCTAAAATAAAAATTTTGTGCTCATTTGAATATTTATTTCCAAGTTACAGTTATATACAGGGTGTCCACTCCTATCGTGGACCAATAGCTAATTTTTAAACCGTTAGAGATAAGCATATAGTTCATTTAGGAAAAAATCTCCAAATTACGAAAGAAATTTTAGGTCTATTCAATATTTTTCAAAAAATCAAATTTTGAAAGAGTTACGAAATTTAAATTTTTATACAGCCCCCCAGTCCTATCAATCATACTTAGTAAAACATTCTTGACACTGTAACGTTTAAAACAAAAAAAAATCACTGTTCTACGACAAAAATTGACCGAGTTATGACGTTTTGAAAAATCAAGATTTTGAAGGATTTCGCATACGGTCCCTTAAGTGATCTCTCGATGACGTCATAAAATAATGCAAAATCTTGATTTTTCAAAACGTCATAACTCGGTCTATTTTTGTGGTAGAACAGTGATTTTTTTTTAGTTTTAAACGTTACAGCGTCAAGAATGTTTTTCTAAATATGATTGATAGGACTGGGGGGCTGTATCAAAATTTAAATTTCGTAACTCTTTCAAAATTTGATTTTTTGAAAAACATTGAATAGACCCAAAATTCCTTTCGCAGTTTAGAGATTTTTTCCTGAATGAACTATATGCTTATCTTTAACGGTTTATAAATTAGCTATTGGTCCACGATAGGAGTGGACACCCTGTATATATTATACATTAACTCAAGCAAATAAGTTAAAGACATATCGAAAAAGAATAACAAACATCACCACACAGGTCAAAAAGCGCCTGTGGCAGCTCTTTGAAACTGGTAGCAAACATTTTTTAAAAAATTTTTAATTTATTGGGAATTTTCTCTTTACTTCTGTTTCTCAACAAATTTTCGCAAAGTTTTATACTTCTAATATATATATATATATATATATATATTTATTTATTTATTTATTTATTTGATGTATGACCACTTTACCCAATTGACTTAATTGACTTTTTCATTTCCTATTTTCAATTTCTGAAAGCTATATCTACACAAATTATACATACTGATGCTTTCAACTTGCACAGTGATCCATCTCGGAATTAAAAATTGCTGATTTCCGTTGCTCTTTGAAAGATTTATTTCTCCATTAAACTTCCCACCGTGATGTAACATCGCGTGAGCTACCGATTTATCTCATTCGTTTAACATCCTATATTAGCACTTTTACCCACTATTCCAGTGCCGTTGGCTTTCTCTTTCTATACAAAGTACCATACAGAAGCCATGCTTCAGCGGTTCCAAAGTCACGGCTTAGATTCACTTCGGCTGCTGCTTTTAGGGTGCAAAGAGTGTACGCTGACCCCGATTCTCCGTGGCTGGAAGCGCTTCGCATTTTTGTTGTACACCGATGCAGGTGGCGACAGATAACATCTCGAGCTTCTTTGTTGCTTCTCGGTTCGCTCGTTGATTTCTTGCTCATGTTGTTGTTGTCTCATCTTCTTTGTTGCCTTCTTCCTTTCGTGGTTAGTGGGAATTAATGTAATCCGAGTGCAATTTGGATCTACGGAATAACGGAATAAAAGAGATAATTAAAATAGCACTCTCCCTCTCATCTGGACATTAAAATAATATTATGGATGGAATTCGGAAAAAGAGAGAAAGGTTCCCAAAAGTTTGGTTGCCTTCGGAACCTTTATCGGCTCGCTAATTGATTTCTTGCTCATGTTGTTGTTGTCTCATCTTCTTTGTTGCCTTCTTCCTTTCGTGGTTAGTTGGAGTTAATGTAATCCGAGTGCAGTTTGGATCTAAGGAATAATAGAATAAAAGAGATAATTAAAACAGCACTCTCCCTCTCATCTGGACATTAAAACAATATTAGGGATGGAATTTGGAAAAAGAGAGAAAGTTTCCCAAAGTTTGGTTGCCTTCGGAACCTTTATCGGCTCGCTCATTGATTTCTTACTCATGTTGTTGTTGTCTCCTCTTCTTTGTTATCTTCTTCCTTTCGTAGTTAGTTGGAGTTAATGTAATCCGATTGCAATTTCGATATAAGGAATAACGGGATAAAAGAGAGAATTAAAACAGCACTCTATCTCTCATCTGAATATTAAAACAATACTAGGGATGGAATTCGGAAAAAAAGAGAAAGGTTCCCAAAAGTTTGGTTGCTTTCGGAACCTTTATCGGCTCGCACTCTGATTTCTTGTTGATCTTGTTGTTGTCTCCTTTTCTTTGTTACCTTCTTCCTTTCGTGATTAGTTAGAGTTAATATAATTCTATTGTAATTTGGATGCAATAAGTAACGGGATAAAAGAGAGAATCAAAACAGCACTATCTGGGAATTAAATCATCACTCATCTGGACATTAAAACAATACTAGGCATGGAATTCAGAAAAAGAGAGAAAGGTTCCTGAGATTCCGAGAAAGGAACGCATATGCATAAAAAAACGCAGGTCCAGATCTGTGAATCCGCTAATTCCGAGGCGCGTCGATCAGTTTACAGAACGCACACATTCTTAAATGGCCCAAGAAATAGAGAATTTTTTTTAAAACTATAATACACAGATTTTATTTATTTATTGTTTCATAATAGCTGTGCAAACTATCATGAAATATATAAGCTCAAAATATTTATTAGGAACATGAAAGAATCTTAAGTAATATATATATTTCAACAGGAGCTACGTTTCAAATAATATTTAAAAAAAATATTCGAAATGCATTTTAGAAAGAAATATGAAGTTTTAAAATAGTAACTATTAAATATTAATAGTTACATAACTGTTAGCAGAATTTGTCAGAAGGTAAAAAATCGAAACATCACTATAAAAACCCGAAGAACATGAAATATAAAACATATATGGTCCTTCAAAATTTAAAATTCATGCTGAAAAGAAAAATAAATATGTTTTTAAGAAGTAACACAAGTTCTAAAGGACTAAAGACGGAAAAAAAAAATAAGGCTTTATCAAAATTGAGGTCCTACATCAACTTATATAAAGAGCTAGATAAGTGTCTGCTTATGTATCTGAGTGTGTTTGCGGTGTCCAGACGAATGTTTGGCTGCATATTTTTCTGTCATGAACTTTAAGAAACAGTAAATCTGAAATCTTGGAGGTAGGACTTAGTGCTAGACCGAATTTCAAAAGTTGTTCCGTAAGCTTACTTTATTTTATCTTCTTTTTGCAGATTTTCGAGCTCATTTATAGAAGCGCCAGAGTACAGAAAATAAGGAATCATTACATCCCCATCAGAATGAACAAACAATATTATTGAAACGATATCTGTTTTGACCTAATAACGTCGTTTTTAGCATTTTTCAAAGATAAAACACTTTTTTGGGCTATTTTCTAAATGTAAAACTAAAATTCTTTCCTTCAGTTTACAGGAAATAATACAAATGTTCCATCCAGACTTCAAAAAAAGAAAATCTAAGACTCAGCTTTCGTTGTCTTTTTTTTTTTCTTTTTTTTTTCGGTCCGAAGATTTTTTTCACACTGTCTCCTTAGCTGTTCTTAGCAGGATTTATTTAATTGGTTGATTAATTCTTTAAGTTACGGTAGATATTGCTGATTGATTTACTCTTTAAGAATTTTATTTTACAACTTTGATTTTAACTAAAGTTTGTGCTGTTTATGAGGAATACCATTTCAGTCCTTATAGTTTTTTAAAACAATAATATTTTCAGTTATTTAACTCAGAAACTAGCTAGGGTCTTATTACGAACAAAGCTGTGTAGGTACTAAACGTGGACGTCAATTTTATAGCGTCAAATTATGTTACTGAGTGAATTTCAGTAATACTATTCTCTTTTTTAGTTTGTTATCTTTCGGTATTTGAGGCAAGAAATTAATAACAATGAGGCAGATTTATTAGTTTCGATTCATCTTGTTAATTTTTGCAGCTTAAATCTCAGTTTTTATTGAGCAATTCTGAAAGCAATTCTAAGAAGCAAAGGTTTACCTTTCGTGGGAGACAATTAGGGATATAGTCAAATGTAGAGTCCCTGTATAGAAGCGCAGTCAAATGTGGACAGAACAAACTGCAAAACAAAGACGAAACTGAAGGTAAAGTTATTATATCGAGTGTTGCTTCTTATAAGGCCAACTAATGAAGTTAATGGAGCAGTTTAATATTATATTAGTGAAGGAATAAGTGCATTTGGTGCTTTTCGTGCATTTAGAAGACGAGACAATGAAATAAGGATGGAAATAATTCAAATTACCAAACATAAACAGAGGGAAACTTATTGTTCAAATTACAGTATTGTAAATGCCTAGTTAGGGGCATGGTTGAGGTTTTTTTTTTCTTTTAAACATGAACTTAGAAATTGCAATTTTGCTACTGTGAACTTGTCATTAATTTTAACAATTATATATATACTTCTTTTTTTAATAAATTGAAAAGCATTGGTTTGACCAATTACGGTTACACTCGCTTAGTTATGGGCATCCTAAAAACTAGTAATGATCATACTGACTGAATTCAATTATTTTCAAGAAATACACAAAAGAAGTATTTAACAATATTACAACGCTTATTTTTTTCTACAATATAATCAAACTAACAGTATTTTTACTAACCAATTCGAGCAACATTAAAAATAAAAATGACTAACTGGCAAATCGCTTTTTAAAGGTTCGTATGAACAACAACAGCAAAAATAAATAAATAAAATAAATAGAAATATCCAACTGCTGCATTTTTTATTTGGCGTTTACCAAATTTAGCTTATGTTTTATCATCAATTCTAAGTTAAAATCATATTAATTTCATATTCTTAAAAAAATAAAAAATTAAAAAAGCATGATGTCACATTTTTATCACTTTCCATTCCTTGCTAAAAATTGTCACAATTTTATGAGCCCCCCCCCCTCTTATGTGTTCAAAATAAACACATTTAAATGTTGTCAAAAAATATTCGTCGCGATTTAACGTTCGCAGGAGAGCGCACCGAGTTCCGTAGGTGAAAACCTGTTATCAGCCACGTTGCGTTCGATGCTAACAATTTTCTTCAATTCTCTTTTATTTCTTTTATCTTCTCTTTTTGTTTTTTTACTTCGCGGTGTTAAATCATGCAAACTAGTTAGTGCTGTTATAAAGTATTTGTTTTGACTGAACGTTTGCTGGGGAACCGAACTTCGTAGGAGAAACTTGTTATGAGCCATGTTGCGTTCGATGCTCTTTTCTCTTTTTCTTTCTTTTACTCGTTTCTTTTTGTTTTTTTCATATTTTGTTTTTCTTTTACTTCGCTGTGATAAATTCTTCAAACTGCTACTTAAGAAAATACTCATGTGGATAGTAACTAGCTTGTTGCGTAGACAATAAGAACTTTTTCTTAAATGCACCTTTGCGTTGAAGAAAAGCTTTTATTCCAATGGTATTTTTATTTAAATGAAACGCAACTATAGCCCTTCCGGAAAAAATTGAGCCACAATTTCTCTATTTTAAGCAGCCTCACTCTTATTTAAACAATATTATTATATTTATTGGTTTGTAACGGGAAAAAAACCTCTGAACTAGAGTATAGTTTTCCAAATTTAAGAAATAATAGTTATCAAATCTATTTAAAATGAATTTCAGTCGAACCTCATGCTTAACGGCTTAACCACTTAATCGCTTAATCACTTAAGCGCTTAATCACTTAATTGAGCTTAATCGTTTAATCACTTAAGGTGAAATACCGTGTAACATGAAACACTTGTCTGGTCCCGTGAGTTAACAATCACTTTATAACTTATCGGATAAGACGAAAGCTGGTTAGCATTAAATAATTATCATGGTTTCGTGAGTTTCGCGTGAATAAGGTTCGGTTGTATTGTCATAGCTCAAATTTATCACTCCGTTTAGGGAAAATTTAAGCTCCTTTAGAAATGGGACTAAAAATAACCCTAGCAGCATCATCTCATCGGCCGATGATCGGCCATTCATCGAAACCCGATGAAATTCTCATCGGCCGATGATCCAATATGTCTCATCGGCCGAGCAGAATCCGAGCAGCAAAATCCGATGAGAATCCGATGAGATTTGGAGCAATTTACGAGCAGAACAGTCCCGTGCCGAGGAATTTCATCGGGAAACTTGATCGGAAGGATATCGTTTTCCGATGGAATATAGCTCATCTTATTTTCATCGGGAAAGTTGATCGGAAGGATATCGCTTTCCGATGAAAAGTAGCTCATCGAAAACCGTGCTCGGATACTGATCGGAACGATGTCATCGTGCGTTACAGGATCAGTTTACGAGGAGTTTGTTGATCGGCCGAGCAAAATCCGATGAGTTGATGCTACTTGGGAAGCTATTTTCATAGAAGTAAAACAATTTTGACGCAGAAAAGTCACATTTATATATGTTTAAAACTCCCCCATAGTACTTCATAACTTCAGAAGATTTCTATCATTTATTATATTGCGTAGAATATTACAGTGAAAGGAAGAACAAGTTCAACAACTAAAAGAAAAGCTTACAAACAGCCACTTCAGAATTGCTGAATAATGCGATGAGCTGCGTACAATCTTACTAACATTTTCTTTCTTTATTTTTTATAAAATGAAAGGTAGAAACTAATGTCATTACCTTGCATGTAGTGTACTGTACAGCACTGAGCCTTCCAGTTTGTTCCTATTTGTTTTATTTTATTTTAATTCTTATTTTTATTAAGCAATCAATGGATTGCTTATGACTCTAATTTTACTTCAGTTGGCATCTGATTTTTGACTGGGTACTTCTGCGACCACCACCTTACATCCTCCCTTTCAGGGGCGGGAACGTTTCTCTGGTCCTGGGCCTCCGCTCCTCCAGGGCGGAGTGCTTAAGCTCTGCACACACGTACAAACACACATCTTCACGTCTCACCCACCTACACGTCCACAAGCACCTATACACACTCACCGATGACAGTTTGTAATTTGCGATAACCACAATTTTTAATAAAAATGTCAAACTCAAATTAATTTCCTTTTATTTATTTCTTTATTAATTTAGTTATTTATAGAGCCAAATATATGGAGAAAAAAAATGAAGTGGCGCAAAGTTAACCGGCGTAGTTCAAAATAACTTTGTATGACTGTAATGCAAAGGTGCTTGAAGAAGAGCAATTGATCAAAAAAAAAAAAGTTTAAATATAATCCAACCATTTTCAAAACTAAAAAGAATCTTAAGGCTTCTAGTTCAGAGAGTCATATAAATGTAATAAGACCTTGAAGTCACCAAATGAGGGAAATATATGACCACCTTACTGATTTTCTTTCTAGGAAAAATAAAATTGTTAATACACAAATGAAGAGAAAAGCTATTATAGATAAAACGTGCAATTTCAAATTTAAGTTTAGCACTGTTTTCTCCAATGATGTATTGCTATTTACAATTATTACTACTACGAAATAATTGGTAAAGAGTAAATTAAAATGATTGCGTAATGTTTTTTTTTCTGGAAAAATATTCGCGAAAATAGTTTTCTAACTTACTCTATGCACACAAAAGCTATTGTAGAAACAATGTGAGTGGAAGTTAATTTCAGTACTTGTGCCCAGAAAGAATTCGTCGCAGAAGGAATCTCTTAATTTCACTAGCCTTGACACACAAATATTGAAATCACGATTCATTAAAGAATTTTGAAAAAATTCTTTTAATCAATTAGCAGATATTGCGACTATTTCCGCGAAGGAAAGATTTCTAAAATTCCAGAATAAAAAGCTTATAAATTTTTATTTGAAATTCAGATGGTTTTCATGAATTTCAAAGTTAACCGTTGTGAAAAAGGAAAACAATTGGAATTGTTATTATTGAATTTTGAACATTCAAGTTGATCCCAATTCTTAACCCGTTATTTATCCACTTAGTTCATTTGCACTAGTTAAGTAATTTCGTCTGTTATGACAGAAATTGTTATTAATATGATTATTGCTGTTGTTGATCATCCTATTATTATCATTTTGAACTTATTTTGCATCTGTTGTAAAGTTTTATAAATAAAAAATGATCTTTTTAAAGTTAGGACCATTTTTTGTCTTTTATTTTTGACTTCCAACTTTATTCACCACTTTGCTCGCCTGGTTTTCTGGTAATACTCATAGAATAAATTTCCTCGGTTATTCCTTCCACTATAAAACGTTCCGAAGTGTCACAGGTTATTTGTGGGTAACTTTATGGGATTTAACGAGTTTCCGCCATTTTTCTGTGAAAATTATGTATCTTAGAGAAAACGTTTCCTTAACTGTTGCATATAGCACGATAGCACACTTCTCATTGCTGTGAAATGTATGTTTAATTCTGTACGTCAGAACCAGAACGATTGAAGTCCAAAAATACAGTGAACTCTCACTTATGCGCCGGCCCAAAGGACCAACAGAAAAAGGCACATAAGTGAGAGAGACGTATAAGTGAACAAGCCTATTTAAAAGATTAAAACGCTAATTAGGTTCTAATGAGAGAATGAATAAGAATGTTTCTATAGGCAAGGGACATATTACTAATGGTCGGCATTTACTGTAATGTAACTACTTGGTAAAGAGAAAGCAAACATTGTAGCATACCTAATTGCAAATTGCTCTCTTTAAAACGTTCCATAATAGGTAACTGTCCCTCTCCGCACTCTAGTTCATGTGGAAAAAATGCTTCCCGTGAGCATTAAAGGCGAAAGATTGAAGAGGAAAGTGAAGAAGAATGCTAGTTTTTTAAAGAAAATAAACAATTTTTTTTACATTTTACGGAATAATTCGGCGCATAAGTGAAATATATATCTTTAGAGCGGCGCATAAACGAATGATACCATCATTATCTTGCTATGGAATATGTTGGGACCATTCAAAATCGTTGTAGAAGTGAAAAAGACGCATAAATGAGGCGATGTATAAGTGAGAGTGCACTGTAGTGATTTTGACTTCATTACTGCATTGTACGTAGCATTTTACTTCGCATCGACCCATGAGAACGTTATTCTATTAAAGAAATTCCTTCACAATTATTCAGCAGCGTTAAAAAAGCGCGAGTCCCATTCTTAGCATACAATTGACAATCGTTTTCACCCTCTCCTGAAAAGTTACGAAAATGGACTTTCGTTAGTCTGGTTCTGAGGTACAGAATTAATAAACTAAGCTTTTTTATTACGTGTTTTGTTTCAGTATAATTATGGCCCGTCCACACTGTCAAAAATGTTCCTGAAATCTTACGTTAAAATTCACTGGCATCCGTGTTGCAAGTACTTTTTATCGTAAAATCCTATTATACTGTAAAATGTTATGGTACTAAAAACGAAAGCTGAAACGAGCAAGATGCAAGCAGCAGGGATATAGCCCGGGACCTGGCTACTCATTTATAGCCAGAAAACTTTTTGCATTTATCAGGTATGTTACTGATATAATTTAGGCACATTAGCTGCCCATTTTTTGTCAGAAGTGTCTTAGAATATTTTTTACAGTGTAGGGTGATTACAAATTCTAGCTATTAGATACTACTTTCTTCTGCCCCTAAGATAGCTGAAGCAGAGAAGCTAATAAAGTTGATAGCTTTACGTTGATAGCACGTTTGCTTGAAAATCAGTAAAACTTTAGCCTTGGTCACTTTGCCTATTTCTTTTCTAAATATGCTTCAAGTCCCATTTAAATAAGGGTCCATTTAATATAAGCGATATTTCCCTTAAAAAATAGAAGAAAATAACCGCACAAATTTTGTATTCCAGGAAAACATTTCAAGTATAACGTATTATCAATAAATCTATTTTGATTGGTGGTACGATGTTTCGGAGGGACACCTAAATTGAAAAACTGTTAGCCATGGTGTACTTCATGTTATCAATGAGGGAAAGGAGCATTTCTTCCTTTTCTTGATGAGATCTTTTCTGGCTTAGATAAGTTTTAGAGAGCAATAGGTGGGCAGCATATTATCACATAAGCGGACCCCTAAAATTTCTGATGATATTCTGTCGGTGATATTCTTTGTATGATAAATCAGTAAATAATCTCTTATCCTATCGCTCCCTCGTAAAGGACTGCAAAGATATCCACTCCATGTCACTTAGCCATCTTATTTTTAATAACGAGGAACACCTCGAAACCGTTTTTTTTTTTTTTTCTTTTGCTAAACCTGATGCTCTTTGTATGAAAGTTGAATTGTTTTGAGTTCCACACTCCCTGCAGCTGAAAATACGCCTGTCTGCAGGATGGTCTGTCTAAAGAAACTCGTCTCTGAAGAGGACATCGCTCCATTCATTGTCTCTTCCAACCGACATGCTCTCTTGCTCACTATCCACGGACAGCATCATAACGTGCTATTAACGAAAGGCATAACTTTAGTTTCGAGCTTCAGCTTGAAGTCAGTTTGGATGATTCGACTAGGCATTGTTATTTGCTAGCTAGCGAGTCAAAGCTCTTGATGCAATGAAAAGCGATTCACCATTAGATTTCAACTCCGAATCAACATCAAATTTTGCTCTACATTAGTTGTTGTACTTTGCTTGAGATTTTACGTTTGAGGCAGCCACTATACATATATTGAAAAAAAAAATTAAAGACAACAGAAAGAAAAATACAGATCTCGGAAATTAGTATGCAATACTACTACCATGGTTTCTGGTAACTACGGATTGTGTTTCACCCATTTTTAAGAGAAAATGACTCTCAAAAAGCGGATCTGAGTATATTATTTTACTTAAACATCGCCTTCTCTGATACAGAGTCCTCTCAGCATATTAATCATTCCCTTTCACCTCTTTGATTACGTGCGCTTATAGTTTATTTTTATTTGAAGTCACGAAAACATCATTTTCAAAATCGCAGACAAAATTTTTCATCCAGCCATTATGCGACGTTAGTGAATTTTAATTTTTAATATTTCATTTTGTTAAATATATTCACGACGTGCATACGAATGTGTATGCAATGGCATAATTGCAAATTTATCTGCATATAACGCTTTGGTATCTTCACTGTAATATGACATAACTTTGAGAGAAATTAACATTTTATCTCCAATTCCTGTTCAGACTGACCACGGAATAAATTTCGCAATCACTTGGGTTCTGAGTTTCCTTCAATAAAACATCGTTCTGATAACCTTGACCATGAAAGTTTGAAGCACGTGGAAAGAAAATTATACGCTTCCGAGAAGGAAAAATGAAGCAATTTTTGAAGTCCTAGATTTGTTTTTCTCGATTTCAATGTTTAATAATATTGTAATAATATGCTTATTACGTGCTAAAGAGCGGCTGTCGTCATAGCGGCTCGCCATGAGGTGAATTTTATGTGCTGTTATATCACCCGTTCTGCACGCATTCTGCTATAAATTTTTTGATTCAATTGTGAATTCTCGGGGGGGGGGGTCATTTTCCAAAAGAATAAGCAAAAATGGTGTCGGAAGCTTTTTTTTTTTTCCGCCGTGCTGCATAATTTGTTATTTCCTATTTTTCGGTTACTCTTGGCCCGATACTCTGCTATAATGGTGAATCATGGTTTCTTTGAGCCACAATCTACTTTCTAAGTCATTACTTTGAATTCGTCTACCACATAAATTAGGCTTCATGAGCAATAAGCAACTTTTTTCATTCAAGTGAACCATGAAGAAACAAAACTTACTGTAAAATGAGGTAGTTTTGACAATCTGTGACGTTACTATAGTGGCCGCCGCTTAACTGAGTCACGTTTGTTCTAAACAGCTTTGATTCAATAAAGCGACTTATTCAATAAACCAGGATATTGTACATTTTTCGGCAATTTAAAGCATTTGATTAGATTAACCACTGATTCAATTAACCGAAGTCCACTAACTTTAATTACTTCGTTCCTCCCTTTTCGAGTTTTAGTTTTACTAATGGTTTTTCCATCATGAGTGTGATCTACAAGGAGATCGGAAACTTGTTAGTAGAAGAGTAAATGTTATGTTCTGATCTTTCTATCAATAGTAAAATCAAGAAAATTCTTATGCTTCAGCTTAAGGATCCGCATAAGTCCTGCATAAGACGTCATGATAATCAACACACCCGTGTACAGTTTTTCTTGGAAACCAGAACTGGACCCCACCCTTCGTTTTCGTTGTCATTCCCAGGTAGCACAAATAATCTTTTAACGTTTTATTAACGTTTTTAAGCGGTTGTTACAACGTTAATAACCATTTTACAACCTTTAAAAAACGAAGTGTGCTACTTGGGACTCTCTCAGTCAAGCTTTATGTTCTCTCAGAAGGTTACTTGAGTATGAGTTTGTTCCATATGGAAGACATTTCTAGCCAAGGTACATCATCTTACCAGAAGCATTCTGGTCCTTGACATACTAACCACATTTTGTTTTAATCTTTGTGATGTTAATCTAATTCTTTTAACTGTGCTGATGAATCGGTAAAAAATGTCCTTAAGTTTCTAACTCATAGAATATTTGCTTATTAGCATAAAATTACTTGTCATCATCTCTAAGCATTTGAAACATCATCATCTGAAGTCAGAGGAGTATTAATATTTGGGTCAAGAGAAGCGCTAAACCTAAAAATAGTAAACTCTGGTGTTTGGAATTGTAAATAAAAGAGGACAAAAATTGATTTTAATTTTACACACTCAGTCATATATAAATAAAATTGGTTAGCTGGCAAACACATCTTTTAAGCACAACAACTTTAACTGTCACTGATTTAATTTTGAGCTTCAATTGAATGACTTCTCCTGACCTGGGCCCACCCCGTTTCCCAGGCTTCTGCTTGAATTTCAAATCAACATCAAGTTTGAGAAAAACTAGGTGATTTACACTAGAGTACTATAGACAATATTTATACTAATAAGGTAAGTGTGCCAAATAAGGCCAACCTGAGGTTTAGTGCTCATATCTCAATCATTTATGGCTCACTTGGCTCCAACTTTTGTATACTCATCAAATGACTTTAAAAAGAAAAAAGAAGAAGAAAGAAAGAAAAGAAAAAAAATCGTTCCAAGTGAAAATTTAAGGTTAAATTTAGTTTATCAGAAGTTAAATATAGCTTTATGTAACAGTTAAAAGAGAGTGACATCAAGACATGAAAATATCTATAAAACGCATGTGCAAAATCCCCCCAAATCCGTTAATGTAACCAAAATATTAAAAGTTTCCAAGAAGGTTTTACTAGCAACATTTTTAATCGCTTAAAATGATATCGTAAACAAATACGTTTCTCTTGGCACCTTAAACAGCGAGAAAATCAATGTCAGGGTGCAAAAAGTCTATTTGATAAAGAAATCTCATACGTAACCACAAAACCTCACTCCTGGTCATAAACAAATATGAAAAACAAAAT